>LPNX010159652.1:150531-161018 GCA_001517045.1 Pseudotsuga menziesii | reverse complement strand
CATGAACCTGTTTAGATTAATTTTCATTACTATTTAGCATCTTTTATTTCACTTATTATTGAACTGCTACTAAGGAATCCATTGTCCTTAGTAGGTGCTCATTCGTACAAGCTAGGGGTAAAACCCTAGCAACACTCACGTTTCAACAACTAGGATTAGAGGATGAAAGATATCCATGGCAAAGGTTGATTCCACCGCCACAACTTGCATGGGGAGATTAAATTTCAAAATATGTGTATTAACTCCATTGATACAACATGCGGGGGAAAAGAAACTTTTTTAAATTCATGGAATTTAGTAGGCCCGACAATGTTGAAAGGTGGAGATAAGAGTGGGTTTTTTATCTATGGTTGTAAAAATTCTGCTGATGTAACTAGCAAGGAGTAATTTATGTTGGAAATCCACAGAATTGGGTGGGAGACAAAAATTTCGACGACTCAGATCACACCTTGATTTAGATCTACGGTTAAGATAAATTTTTCTGATGTAAAGTTCTTGGTAAAGTAAATTCTTCAGGCTCAACAGAATTTAGTAGCGGCTGCCTCATTTAACGGTCCCAATGGAGGCATAATCAAGATCAACGACAGTTATTTATTCCGTTGGTTCAAGGTGAGAGGAAGAATAAATTTGTTGAGGTTGTAGAATGAAATTAAAAGGCTTAAGAAATGGAGGGTGTAGATTTGATCTGAGGAATATCTACGGCTTGGGATCATTCTGCAAGAAAAACATGCACACTTAGATTTGAAAAGAAAATTAGGGGAATTGGGTGGACAAGGCATAATTCAACGAATTAGATTGATGTGTATCTAGATCAAAGGTGGATAATCATTATGGAAGGGGAAATTGCAAGATTATTAAGGAGATCAAGCTGGTGAAATATGTGAGTAAAGGTGCAAGTAATTAATGTACAAGAATAATCAGAAGATAGATATGTGGCTTTAATTCAATTCACATCTAAGATTTGCATGAATAATAAGGGAGGAAACATTGCAAAGGATGAAGACAACGGGTTTAAATCGGGAGAAAGATCACCGGCACAAGATGGAGGATACAAGATGGAAGGCTAGGAACTATTTGCACTGCAAAAGATGCAAGAATGATACGAAGAGAAAAATAATACGAAAGTACATGCATGCGGAATTAGGTTATTTGTTCATTTTGTGCATTGGAAATCGAAAGCTAAGGACTGTGCGGAAGCAACCAAATCAAACATAATCCTTGGGCCACTTGTCAACAGATTGGGTAGGATTTTTGTCCTCATTGAAAAGTATTTAAATGGATGAAGTTGAAGAGGTAGAAGCCCTGAACCAAGAGTATCAGAATATTGGGGAGTTATTTGAAGACAAAGATTCATAAATATTTGATACTATACTGTTAAATGGACCTATTGAAGCTGTTAAAACAAGTTAAAAATTCTTAAGGACCAGGGGACAATGATTCACAGTGTTTACAAGTCGTACTTCCATTATTTCTCTACAGACCAAACACTAAACTGCCTTGAATTCATCGACTGGTGTGCCTCTAATTACTCCTCCTCTAAGTGCGTAATTATGGATACAACTAGCTCAAAAATCCTATGTCTGGTTAGTCCTCTCGTCATTAGAAATACCCTTTCAGGTCCTACTGAGTTCAGCCAGAAGTCCAAAGAGTATAATGAAGAATCCATAGTTTAGTACTTTAGAGAGTCCACAGTTGAAAATAAGCAAGATTTCTTCAAGATTTGTTTTAAACATGATGTCTAGTTACAGAACCAACCATTCCCTATTGATTCCAACCTTTTCAATGAAGAAAATCAGTGTGCCATAACCTTGATGAGTTAGTTTTTAGGATTGGATATAGACAAGTATGTTACTGAACCCCTAATGAGATTGTTGTTTACCCTTAGCACCTGTCAAGTTGAGTCTGAAGAGTCTAGTCAGTCAGTACAATATTCTTGCCTTAAATTTGATGAATTCCTAGTTGAGATTAATATTCATTCTCAGCTAGTGGATTTCCACAAAACAAGAGGTTTCAGATTTCAGTCTTATTTGTTGAAGATGTTTTTGTCATTCAATGAGGAAAACCTATAGCTTCCTGAGATGGTACTCACAGAAGAAATGAACATGGATTACGACAAGTTTATGAATTTACTTATGCCTGAGGTTTACAGTGATTTATTTCATAAGAAATTACCCAGAGTCTTTCCAAAAATGAAATAGATTTTGCAGTTCTCTCGTGAAAAGAGAATTGGCGACTGGTTTCTTTTTGTACAAGGTACAATAATCAAGTTATATTGGTTTGTTCATGAACCCTATATACTACCTATATTTTTGACTCCCAGAGTATTCATTATGGAACTGACCAAACAAAAAATAATAGTGGAGAATGAGCATTTCCTGGATTTTAAGAAGTCATCATAGATAATATTTCCATGGGATGTAGGCCCATTTATCATTAAGAAAAAAGTTTCCCTTCCAATGATTGAAAGTTTTCTAAAATAAATGGGGTTTCTAACCGAAGCTGCTATAAATTATGACCCCATCACATTATCTCTATCAGAAGACAGGTTAATAAGAACAAACCCTTTGAGCACTTTGAAGCTGCATGTCTACCAAAGACTACAAACAGGTTGGATTACCCCCATGAAACTCAGGGGGATGTTGATATGCATGAAGAATATAGTTCCTCTGTAAGGGAAGTCACCTCACCACAATCTTACACCTCCATCTTGGTTCCATCATTTGAGAAAGTTACACCCATAACCAGCTGCTCTGAGAGAAAAACCAAAAGGAACTTCTCTGATGCTATGGATACAGAGGAGGAAGACAACCAAAACCCCAAAGAAAAATAAAATTGAAGAAGAGGAATAACTTTTCCAAGTGTCAGAGGACACAGGTAAGAAAAATAAACAAATGAAAGTGACAGGGTCTGCTTTTGAAATTAAAGAATATGCCTCTGCTGATACACCAACTAATTCTACCTCATAGTTCAAAACTAAGTCAGAATTATTTGATAAATATAAAGATTACAAGGATGTAGCTTCAGAAGAAGCTTTGAAATTGTATGAAAAGGTAAGAAAAATATCTAGTGAGGATGTATCTCTAGTCACTGTTAGAGATCATTCTCAAAACACTTTTAATTTGGACATAACAACCAAGAATAAGGTTGTTGGGATGAAAATGAACTTAGAAAACATCCCCATTCCTGATATGATACATTTGCATAAACAAACCGGGGACATTATTTATACTGATCTGTTAAAGGCTACACCAAAACTATCAAGGCTGCAGTTCAGTAAGAGAAAAATTGATAACCGACTCAGACAAGAGAAGGTGGATAACATATCCCACCAAACACAGATCAAGAAGTAGCAGACATATTTGTTGGCTGTTGAGAGCCAAGCAGATAAAGGGCCAGGTATACAAAAATTATTAAATGAAAAAGAGAATGCCTTTCAATTACTGAAGATGTCATGTCCCAAATTTTTCATTGGATCACAATGGCCTAATCACATTTCCCATATTCATGAGAGTTTGTCAAATTGATGCTAAGGGTCAAATAATTTCCGAGGAGGAAAATTACGAGTTTCCTAGGTTGGGGGTGGAAGCTTTGGGATTTGGAATAAGGGGGACAGTAAATTATTTTTGAACATTATAATGGCATGCATATTTAATAAAGGAGATAAATAAATAAATACAAGGGGAAATCAAAGTGGCAATTTATCATGAAGACACATGGAGAATGTGGGACCCACACAAGCTAGATTTTCTATGCAACATGGCATCCTCCTCTTGTCATTTCGAATCCATAAGAAGCCCAAGGGTCTTGGGATGATTTGTAAGGTCAATATACTTGGCATGGATCAAGTAAGGTCGAATTGGAGTGGAAGAGGAAGAGGCATTTTGGAGCTAGTGAGACACTTGGACTAGATTTCCTAGCTCTATGACAACAATGATGAAGATGCTATGACACCTATGAAAAAAATCAGATATGAGGGATGAAATATGACATATATGACATGTCAGGTCAAAATAGAGCATCCAAGAGGGCACTCATGTGATTTGGGGAAGCTCAATGTGTTCCTACTCAAATTGGGGTAAGATGGAAGGCTAGGAAAGGGAGGACACATGGAAAATATTGAGCACACACCCAAATTTGAATTGGCTTGATTTTGTGGATGGATTGGTAACCTTATAAGGATAAGGATGTTTATAAAATATAGGAATCAACCAAGAGATGATCTTTTTTTCATTTGATAAATTGTCATTTGTGAATTGTGAGAGCTAGTGGATGACTAGTTTTCTTGCCTTAGACAATTTCGAGGGTGAAAGATTCCCATCCATGTTGGTGTTTGCAGAGGCCACTTAGGTATTTCATGGAGATTTAATGGATTTGTATTTGAAGGTGTAATATATAGGCTAGTTCGTGGTTCTTTCTATTGCAACACTTTCTCTCAACCATTTCCAGTTTTTATGGCATATTCTTTCTCATGGAGGGATTGCACTTTGGGTGAGCTATTGATCTCTTTGGGGAAGCTTATAATGCCCCATTAATTTATTTTTTGATGTAAAATCTCTGTATTTCAAGTTCAGAATACTCNTCATGTAAAAATGTTAATCAATGAAGAAATAGTGTCATTTCCCCACTATCTTGTTGTGAACCAATGTAATGTTGATGGATTCGAATGGATAAGTAAACTACTGATGGTTTATGGATGAATGGACTTTTAATTTTGTATTTAAAATTTCAGAATACTCTCAGGTTTAAATACCCAAAATATTTCATGTATAAATGTTAAACAATGAAGAAATAGTGCCATTTCCCCATTACCTTGTTGTGAACCAATATAGTGTTGATAGATTCGAATGGAGAAGTAAAATACTGATGGTTTATGGATGAATGGAATGTTATTTTTGGATTATATGAGTTTAATTTTTAGTACATAAGCATTTGGATTTATTTTGTTGAATTTCATAGCATTTGGAGAAGTTTGCCTATCATTCCCCCCAAGGTTGAAACTAGTCTTTTTGCATATGATTTAAGGGAGTTATAGCAGAAATTAAAAGTTGAATGGTGATGCATATGAGTTAATATTGATGTCCTTTACATGCCCCCTGTTTCCATTCATAAATTTGAGTTGGATTGAGTGCATTTTGGAATCCATTTTCAGTATTCTTTGTGGGGGAATTAGAACCCCAACTTACTAATCAAAACTCCTACCTTGACCAGAATCTTAAACAAGTTTGAAGAAGCCTTTAGAGGGTCATAAAGATTCCCTGGACATCATATTCAAACCTTAATATCAGTCATATACCTTATGTGAATATTTGAGAGCATTTGGACCAATTTGGAGACCTAGACATCAAAACTAGTCAAATGTTGAAATTGGGGAAAAAGTGAAAAATCGGTCATTTTAATAAAATTTCCAAAAAGGGACATTACAAAAGAAGAATCTGAATATCCCATATACTCAGCTGATACAATCTTATTAACTCTCAGAGATTGAAAAGGAAAAAGAGGACTTGAATTGTGAACTGACAAATTGTAAATCCAAATTACTGAAATTTGCAGAAAAAGAAAAGCAATGGAAAAGAGATATGTCTCTTGTAGTTGAGAGTGAGAAGAATCTCAAAGTTAAAATTTGAATAATTAGAAAATAAATTGTAAGAGAAAGAGAATGAGTTGCAAGATGAAGATAAAGAACTTGAATGTAGAATCATTCCTCCTATCTGGTGAACAAACCATTGTCCAGGCTATGCCACAGGTTAGTCTAAAAGAATTGGAGCTGGTTGGATTGAAGAACCATAATAAAAACTTGGAGAGCTTGGTTTTGAAAAGAGAACAAGAGATAAAATCTTGGGAAGCAAAATGGTAGGAATTACAGACTACAAATGACAAATTGATGAAACAGGTCATAGGGAAATCATCAGTTCAAGGAGCAAAGCATATAATATGGGATGCCATCATATAAGAAGCAAGCAAGTTGAGACCTTACCTTGATTATGTTTTAGACAAAGAGGTTGTGATTCAATCATCTAAACATATTGTGACAACAACAAGGAGAATATTAAATAAAAAACCTATTGATTATGTTAGGAATGCCATAGATTTATTGAATGGATTAACAGAGGATGAGTTAAAGACTGCAAATATTAAGGACAAAATATCTATCATAACTTGGGATAGAAAAGTGGTAAACAAGCATCAACATCTAGACACAGTTTAGGATAAGATAGATATCATGGTGCACTAGTTAAAGATTTTTAGGGAGATGTTTGATCCTTTATTCAAGAAGGGACTCCCATTATTTAGGGAAGAAAATGACGCTATGTTGACACAAAAAGAATATCAAGACAAATTAATTGAATGCAAATTGGATCACACAAACTTTGCTGACATGCACCAATCCTTATCTGGCAAAACAATTTGGACAAGCTGATATATGAGTTTGAAATGTTTTATGCTTTCAAAGAAGCATCTGAACATTTGCAAAATTATTCATTCAGGGATCATGTGGATTTGTGCATGTTCAATGTTGTCAAAGGAAATGTTCAATTTAGATTTTCCAGCCGTAGACCAATGGAAAACAATGGAAAAATATGGAAGTTCCAAGTACACGTTGCATGGTTGAAGACACTGAAAATCGTGGAGGATTTACTGATGAAGAATTAGTTATTTAGGCTTTAGTTTATTTTCAAAATCAGTTACTAGTTAATAAGTGTTGAATGACACATGTAAAAGGAAATTATGCCTATTTTTAGCAGTTTGTTTTGTTTCAGCTCATGGAGCAATTGTATAAGAACTAGTAAATGCAATGAAAAAGGGTCGGAACCTATGAGAACCGAGTTATGTAATTTGAGATTTATCTTTAATACAAGGTGGTCTCATACACCACCTTGGTGTCTCGCTTAGCGATGACCTTGAAAATAGATTATTATTTTTATTGTTATTTTTATTATCATTTGCTAATGTATATATCATATAGTTATTACTATACATTAGTTAATTTATTAATATATTTTATACATATTAATATAATATAGTTATTATTCATAGTTAATATATTAATATGTTATATATTTACTATTGTTAAGTTTTCTTAATCGCTTAGATGATATCTTAAAACAAATTTCACTGGTAGGATCACTGAAAGAACAACAAGCACAAAAATACAAAGAACACAAATATTTTCCTTGGGGAAACCACAAGGGAGAAAACCCCGCAAAGCTTCCTCAGTATAGAACTCAACCATAGCAGTGTAAAAACCCAGACAACTACTTCTTTCTTCTTTCTAGGACACATGTTCTTCTCTCTCTTGCAAACTTGCTTGAGTGAGTTTGTTCAAATGAAGGGGAGCGCCTCCCTATTTATATTTGTCACTTGACCTAACCTAGGACCTAATAGGGCCGACTTGTCTAGCAAGACACCAAAAATAATATTTATTATAATGACACTTGGGTACTATTGACCCGACTTACATCCTGAGATTTACATTGATTTTTTTAATGACTCTTACATGACCAAACTCATCTTCAAATGGAGGAATAAAATCAATACATCTAGAATATCTTCCAAAGTTACAGTACTTTAACAATTATATATTTATATAGTTAATATATGCAATATATTTATACTAATATCAACAAATTTAAAAAAACCAAGAATATAAATAAAACAAATATAATAAAAAGAAAGGAACTAAATATGAAAAAAAAAAGACAAAAGAGGAAAAAGTGGATGCTCAAATTATAAAAATGTTATGGGAGGAAAAATAGAGTAAACAAACTAGGGCATTTTTCAAAATGAAACTCCAATAGGTTTGACCTACAAATATTGAATGGCTGCCAAAAAAAAAGTTTGAATAATAGTAAAGCATAGAATATCTTCAAGAACTAGCTAGTCTCGAAGCAAGGTGGGAAGAAAATGGGACATTCTGGTAGCAAAGACCTACGGTAAATTAGCTTAGATTGGTCTCGATCAAAAAGCTATCTGCCTCTCTTCCCTTAGCTATTGGTGCTTCACCGGAGTAAACTGGGCAATCTGCACATGGAACTTTAATTTTATCATGAACCCCACTTAATATTTTAAAAATAATTTCTTAAACAAAGGCATTTAAGTGGCATAACGATCCCCGTTGAAAACAATTATTTGATTCCAGGCAACTTAACATTAGTTTTTTATTATTTTTTAATACGGTTAATGGGTTTTATAGATTTCTATGTGCAGGAAGAGGAGAAGCACTACATGCATTGCATTGGAGTCCCAGTCTAACAAGAGAAAGGAAACAACAACACAACCCAATTTCCTTGGTAAGAAGATCTTCAACCCCATGATTGCCCATGCGTTATCAATGAAAATGTTTTAGAATTTTCGATGAAAATGTTTTAGAATTTTCGATGAAAATATTTTAGTATTTTTACGTATCTAAATTCTGTGTGATATTAATTTTGTGAGATAGTTTTTTCCTTTTTTTCATCTGCTTGAAATTATATTTTTGAAGAAAAATATATTTTTCTTAACTAGTGCTAACTTCAAAAGCTAGATACAACTATGTTCTCTTAAATTTAGTGAATATATTTTAGGGTTTTCAGGTATCTAAATTGTGTATGACTGATAGTTTTTTCCTTCATATAATTTTCCTTTGATTGGAAATTACAAAAGCATCTTCATTACATGTGTTTCAAATCCTAATCATTTGATTGCTTTGATTAGTTTTAGGTTCAAGTTTAATGTGTGGAATGAACCAATTTAATTTATACACTAAATAACTGAAAGAACTAGGATAGTAATAAGAAATCCATATAGGATCAACATAATATAGTTAATACAATTGAATTAAATGTTATGTTGCAATGAGCCTTGTGGCACTAGCCATTTAATGTTCAGAGAAGACAAACCAATCCCCATCCGATCCAACTGGTCTAACAAGACTGAGACAAACCCATCATGTTTTCCTCGCACAGAGGAAGGAAAGGAAGGGAAGATGCACAGTGGTTTTCATTCCACTTGTCTGGTTGAATCCAATTGAATGAATCAAACACTATTTATTACCCACCATCAAATACAAGAAATACGACTGTACGAGTGAGGCTAGTTGTCAATTGAATGGTAGAGAATTGATTCAGTGTTATCATCAACAAAGGTATATGTTGGGTAAACATATCTCCCATTAGACCTCTGGATTAATGGTGGATAGAACAAGTGGATCTAAATTAGTAGGGTCCATCGGCAACTAAGAAGTTATACGTGAATGCTCGAGTGTAAATTCAATGCATTAAGCAATTTATCCAAGACTATTGCTTCTAGGTTAGTCCTAATGAAAATCTCAGTGCAAATAGCTACCCTAGGAAGTATAGAAGGGTTACTGATCCATGAACAGCATGGGTCCAGTTCACATTGTCAAAATGCTCTTTTCTAAATTTCTTTCTTGCAAATTAAAAGATTATTTTCTTTAATTATAATATTAATTTTATATTGTATTGAAAAAAATATTAAATTTTTAATAAACAAACTTTCATAAACTCTAATTACAACTTCACTTCCTTTTTAAAACACAAAAAATATTAGAAACAAACCAATGTATATGCTTTTATTATAATATAATGACGTCATTTAAAATAATTGGGATGATCTTACACATTCTTGGATTATATATATATGAGGGGCTTTATTAAACTCCTTTTGGCTTTTTTAGGAATCAATATCAATTAGCTTAGTTACTAGCTTGTCGAATATGATTAAAAAGTTTGATTTTCCAAATTTTAAATGCTACTTTCTATGCTATTTAGATGATTATAGGAGTACTTTATAGTTATGTATATATAAAGTAAAAGCAATAGAGTGTTAATTATGTTTTACAAATTTTTAAATAATATAATGATTAAGATATTAATAGAAAATATATAGTTAGTAAAACTATATTAAATATTTATAAATTTTTGAATATTGCAATTGTGAATAGCAATAACGTTGTTATATCTAGTTTGTTATGGTTGCTCTTATCCTACGATACATGTGTAATCATTAATTAACCAATTAGATTTGTTCTTTATGAGGCATATGTGCATGAACTAGTTCATCTAGCTTTCAATGTTATTCCAGTGATCCAGGGGAGATAAAAAGTGTACAAGAGATCAAAGAACATAATTGATCACATCTCCAAAAGGATATAAATGTTATCAGGCAAGTGAGTTTTCAATGAAATTTTATAAAACAATTGCATTTTTTCTGAATGATTCGACTTTAATAATATACGAGCCTAAAATTGGAATTTGAAATCACTGGTCGACCAAGTGGGTCAGGTTATACCACTTATTGTGTTATGGTTTCACAGATACCCTGCAACTTATCTATCAATTGGAGATCACTTCTAGTCAAAGCTCTCGAGATTTATAGAAATTGGAATGGGTAGACAAACCACTCCCTAGCCACTAAATGCATTAGTTTATATCCCTTGTCGATTAATTGATATTCTTAGCTATTTATATCTGTAGATGTTTAGTTTATAT
>LPNX010159652.1:118856-150452 GCA_001517045.1 Pseudotsuga menziesii | reverse complement strand
TATATATATATATATATTCCACTTCACTACTATAATAGGGTGACACTATGCATAATAAATGGAGAGGGACATGAGTTATCTTGTAAGGTTAGCGCATGCCCAATAAATTAGATGATGATGTAAAAAATATGATCCCTTTCTAAGGGGAAATATCTCCTAGAGAAACTAATACCTGTCAAAATCCTATTCCTTTCTAAGGGGAAATATCTCATATAGAAACTAAGACCCTCCTTTAGAGGGCTTTACTATAGACTTTCATATTTCTCTTCTTCTACAAAACCTAGTTAAGAACTTCAATTCACTTAGGGAAATTAAGAAACCATGGAGCCTTTCTCATTTTCTTATCCACCATAAGTGAATGCTATCATTAATTTAATGCTTTTTTTTATTGTTGACATTGAATTGAAAGGTTGCAATGCTGCATCTATCCTCTCTCTACTCATTTTTTCATTCTCCTTACTTTCCTGCAAGTAGACTAGCACACCAGGAGTTGAAAGGAGAATTTATCCCGGTTTAGCTCTCTTTTATTTTGTTAATTTTTGGGGAACTAATGGAAAAGGAAGCCGATCAGAGTGTGGGACCTTACCCACTAAATGCATTAGTTGATATCCTTAGTTGTTTATACCTATAGTTGGTATTTAAAGATTCTATTGATGGATAAGCATTCATATGATGGATAGGTTTGTAGGCAAACTTTCTCTTAGAAATGTTCCCTAGACATTCTTCAATACCTATCCAAGTAGATGATTTTATAGTTGCTAAGCCTAGTTCATAATTAGTGTATGCTTTGGGTAATTTTTCGTAGTATTATCTAAAGAAATAACTAGTAGTTTTAGGTTCCTTACTTTCATAGAATTTCGTTCCAACATAATAAATTGCACCCAAGATCAAGGGCTTTTTTGTTTCCCAGCTTCCTATAGATGGGAAAACTATCCATTTTCAGTTGAGTAAAACACATCTATCTTATTTTTGAAAAGTATTGCCTTTACACTTGCTTCTCACTAAATATTTGTTTCTTTATCCAATATAAAACAAACATTTGAAACACATGGACTTATTGCTATGCAACTCATCTTGTTTTGTTATATATCATCAATTTATTATGTTAACTATATATCATATAAAACCTCTTCAAGTAATTCATTTCTATGATAGTTTTTATATTCATATGGAAATGTTGAGATTCCTTTTGCATTTACTATCAAGATTTTGACTCTATATAAAAATGATTATGTAAGAGCCCCTACACTTATACTACACCTTACATTTGTTCCATTTCCAAACCAATTACATCACCAATGTGATCCTCTTAAAAATACTTAGAATTGGACAGCCTAGTAAAGGATTTAATATATAAGGATGTAATGTATAGATCATTTTGTCACTACCTAGGGGAGCTATACCTAAAACCATATTGTTATCAAGTTAAAAATATAAAATGTGTGAAGAACAAGATAAACATTATGCAGAACAAGAGGCTTCCTAAAATTTCTTCATACTCTACTTAAAATCATCAATGGTATAAATAATGCTAGGATACATATGCCAAGTCTTAGATAAATCATTTGGGAGTCAAGGAAGATGCCACTCTACATAATAGTAATAATACTAAAAGAATGATTAAATTTAAATTTAAGGAGAAATTGTGGTGTAATAAAGAATTAGAGGATAAAATAAAATAAAGATACTATAGTGAGGTAATCAACCATAATCTAGAAGATCAAAAGTTTCTTTCTATTCTAACTAGCTTAAAAAATAAAATATAGCTTAAAAATAAATTTAAATAAAATATAGCTTAATTTTACATAAGTGGAAATGAAATTGCAAATTCTTAGACCGCTGATGTAAAATTATATAATATATTCTATTTAAGGGTTCTAGCTCAATGGAATAGCACCTTCCATATAGGTAGGAGGTTGGTGGTTCAATTCTTTCATTCCCTATATATATAAAATGACTACAAATGACCAAAAAGAGATAAATGATCACTACAAAAATGAGATATAAGTGACCAAAAACAACCAGAATTCCCATATAAATGACCAAATGACGACCATTGGTAGAAAATTAACAGTCATTTATCACACGACAAAAAAGGTGGTCATATTTAGCTTGGTATTTTATAGATTATCTTGTGGTCATATATTTGGTCGTAAATTTGGTTATATATTTGGTCATTAATTGTGACAATTAATGACCAAGTATACAACCAAATTAATGACTAAATATACGACCAAATATATGACCACAAGATAAGCTATAAACAACCAAGTTAAATATGACCACTTTTTTTGTTGCATGATCAATGACCGCTAAGTTGTCACCAGTGGTCGCCAAATCAAAAGTGGTCATTTATATGCGTATTTTGGTCATTTTTTGGTCATTATCTCTCATTTTGTATTAGTGAATATACAGAATAATGTTGTATGCGCACAAGTCCCATCAAATCATGACACTCTAGTGCACAAGTCCCACCAAGTCATGGCTCTCAAATGCACAAATCCCACTAGGTCATGGAACTTCCAAAAGTGCATGTCGATGAAAGAACATGAGGGGTAGTAAGTATGACTGGAAATAAAGGAAGAAGGGGCATCATCGACTTAAAGGAACCGCAACTTGTGGACACATCAATTGAGTAAGATCAGTATAAATAAATGAGAGATTGAAGTGTTTTGACAAGATTGTGTGTGAAAATGGAGTAAAATTATGAATTGGCAAGCTTCGGGGACCAGATGAAATGCTTATGGGAATCAATGGTAGCATGACTTGAGAAAGTGTGCAAGAAAACATGACATGCTGAAATACACGAAGTAGTCATACAGTCGCATATGTATACAAGGAGCAGTCACACAAAAGGAGCAATTGCACATATATATAAGTAGGATTTGTGAGGGAAGCCAAAGGAACATTTTAGCAAGGATCATTTGTACTGAAGGATACCAGGAATGATTATGTAGAGAAAGTTGGAAGTGTGAAGTACAGTCTATCCAACAGAGTTTGTGCATAACAAAGAGGGCATATCAGGAAATGCAGAGTGGAATGTGACCAAGGTGTACAACAACAAACCTTTATCTGGGTGGTAGAATAGGGCAAGGATAAAATATTGGTGTCTTCCACAGGTTGGTTCCTGGAAATTCAAGTGGGTGTTTAATTGCACAAGTTGGTGCTTGCTTATATGAGTTGGTGCTCATAAGAGGATTGGTGTCCTTACAGGTTGGTTCCTGTAAAACAACAATTTGGTGCTTGCAAAGGATTGGTGTTCTTGTCTGATTAGTGTCAGCAAAACAATGAGTTGATGCTCCCACTTGTTTTGGAGATTTACGACTCCCAATATAATTTGTAATATATAAATATTTATCTATATATATCTTTGTGCAATGTTCTTTACATTGTAAATTGATTACGATTCATGGTTTATTTGTTGATGAATCATTGCATGATATAATAAATTATTGAAAGGATAAAAGTGCATGATACCGATTCACCCCCCCTCTTGGTATCACTTGGGGTCCAACAAATGCTTTTTTCTCCTTGGAATTTCTTTAATTATGGTCATTAATGTTAATTGGATAATTAAACTCTTTCTCATATCCATTCCAATCTCTTTTTCCTAGGTTCTTCTTGAGTCACTAGTTTTGTTGGTAGCTCCCATGTTATGAGGGAAATTTTTAATTTATGAGTTTCGTTGTATATGTGCTTCTAATTATTATAGTTTGATTGTGTTTTGTTTCTACCATTGGAACAAACATATATCCTCTTTTATAAGAAATGGTTTTCTCCCTTCCTTCTCTACTTCTTATCTCTATGAATTTTTTTTCCTTGTTTTCAACTTCAACAACATTCAAAGAAATTCCATTTTACCCAAAAATGCACTTTTGGCCACATTTACTTACCATTTTTCCTTTTCTCATGCCTAGCAATTCATTATCCTTGTGTATCCTTTAAAGTATATTAACATGCTTCATCTTAAAATTCACCTTGACCAAATTCAACCTATCCTTGAATTTAAAATGCAAGCCATTAAAATACCTAGTTGTTCTATACTCTTTGTTTTCTTCCAAGTATGTTCAATGTAATAAATTGTTTCATGCATAATTTCCATGTGTAATCCAAAGCTAATTTTTTTCTTTGAGATGTCTCAACATCTTAAGTCACAATAGGATCTTGGTGTTTTGCTGGCTTATTTTTGCATAATGTAAATTACCGCACTAAACTGTAGCTTGGAATTTCTTCTTAGTTATAACCAATTCCACACTAGTTAAATCTCACTACTCAAGGATTTTTATCTCATTTAACCCTTGAATCTAAACCATAACAATGTTGGATTTAATCCCCTTTTAAAATATGAAACCTTTGCATTTACTTTACTTCCTCGTTTAAAGATTAATTTTATTAGCCTCTTCAAAGTTTCTACCACACCAAGTTGGGCACTAAGAGTTTTATGCTCTGGTTTAAATCCCTCATAATGTAACCTGGATTCAAGAGCCTCTAACCTTCTCAATAAATGTTTAGGAATATCCATATTTATGCTCCTTCCCATGTAACTACTTAGATTTCTTTATAAGGCATCATGGTTGTTTATTCTAATAAGAAATTGTTGTCAAGAATACACTTTATTTTAATCCACTAATATCCTCTCTATGGTAGAAGCAAATAAAAACTTAGATTGCTTTTAATGTGATTTCAATCTATTGAAATTAACAATCTCTTCAAATAGATTTCTGGAAGTGTAAATTCATTTTTACTCTATAGATTAAAAAAAAAAAAAAACAAGCATAACACAAACCATTAATCTAAACAAGGGATTAAGGAGAAAATATAGTGTATTACATGAAAAATTTAAGGGGTGAAATTTAGCCCATAATCATATTTTTTGACCTTTTTTCCCAAAAAAGTGTTGTCAAATTCTTTTCCTTTTTTTTTTCAAAAATGATTTGTCCAAATTCCATGGGATAATTTTGTTAATCTAAAAATCACCAAAATTATCCAAAAATTATATAAAGTCCTTAGAAATTTGAACATTTTTACAAAAAAAATCGCCAAACATTTTATAGTTGCAAATTGACAAATTAGTAAGATTTGCCAAGGTTTCTACACTTTGAGAAAAACTACCACAAACAACATTTTAGTGACACTCGTTTATTTTTATTTCTCTTCACCCAAAATACATATACAAAATCCAATACACGTCTATAAAAAAATCAATCATGTTCAAACAAAACAAATAATTTACCTCTCTTTTTCTTTTTCCTGCTAAGAAAGGATGTCCCCTAAGTAAATAAAGTTCCCCACTATGAAAATATGGCCCAAAAGAATACATTGCCATTTTATAGATACAATATGGTGATGGGTTGTAGAGTCGCTCTTGGAAAATTTCAAAAGGTTAACAACTCCACTCAATTGGGTTGTGTTAACACAATGATTGGTCCCATAGGTACTATATTTATGGCCATATAGACTCTATTTGGGTCTCACTGCATGACCTCATCACCCATAATCTAATTGTCAACTCCTACACTAGCAATTAAGAGCCAAGAGCTAATATTTTACAACAATAACACTTATATCCTTGGTTTAGGTGCTATTAATGCTCATATCCAACATTAAGAGTAGCATACCATGCAACACACTTTTTCATACTTCTGACATTTGTCTTTATTATTGTAACATGTGTCTCTTTCATCTGAAATCAATGTATAGAATAAGCCTAATAAACTAAATGCCACCTACCTCACCCTAAGCAGCTTCCCAAAATCAATAAAAACCAAACTTTTAAGCCCAAACCAATTTCCCCCATTAAAAAAGGTTCCTAGATGGTTATAAATTCCAATGTTGCATCTTTCATAAAAAGACCCCATTGAGTTAAATATGAAGGACATGCATCAATAAACAAAGTCCACTCCACAAACAACCTTACAAATCTCTTCCCCATTGGAAAGAGATTAATTAAGTAGCCAATAAAACTTAAGTTCCTCTCAGCTACTCTTCATTCCCAATGAATTAACTAATCAATAAAACTTAAGTCCCTCTCACCTACTATTCATCACATTGATTGATATTCCTTCATCATCCCATGTTCCCTCCCTCGACAAGGTGAGGTGAGCCTAGTATGAGAACCTCAATTTCATTAAACTTAATAAAATGGGTAAAAGTAATTAAATACACAACAATATTCATTGATATAGTTATGTGTGAGTTAAAATGTGTTTTTCTTTGACCATTCTTGCGGAAAATTGACAAAATAAATCTTTTGTGTTTTGATGGATCATATAGGAAATACACCCTTTTTAGATCACATATTTATTTAAAGATGTCGAAAACCTCAAATAAATTTGTTTTAAAAGCAAATTATGGTTTTGGAAGTGGAACGGCAACTCATTACTAGACTTAGGTCGGAGAGAATAAAAAACGCATTGAAACGTGATGTGTTTTGGTAAAACTTTAGCTAAAATTGTTAGAGAATGTGAGCTAAATTGTTAATAAAATGATGTCCTTTCCAATAATGAATTCCAATAAATTTTATGGTTTAGCTTGTGATACCACCTTAATCATAGATACACTATGCCCAGAAAGTTAAGAGGGCTTCACATCAACGAAGAATTTTATTAAAGTTTTAAACCCAACAAATGGATCCAAACCCGACTTGAAATTATGTCCCATGGGATTGTTTTTCACTTTTTAAAATTTAAAATATAAAAAAAAACAATCGTGAATTTGGTATATGTGAAACCTTAAATTAAAGTTCTTAATGGAGGTTCACTTGGCGAATATTTTAAAATAAAATAATTAAGAAGTTCTTCTTTCTCATTTTCTGTTGAGTCAAGGTCATACATTTGGATCTGGATATGTTTCTATCAAAGATGTATTAGAGTTTAATGAGTTAATAATGTATATTGTAGTTTTTTTACTTTCGTAA
The DNA here is from genome assembly GCA_001517045.1 of Pseudotsuga menziesii. NCBI lineage: Eukaryota > Viridiplantae > Streptophyta > Pinopsida > Pinales > Pinaceae > Pseudotsuga > Pseudotsuga menziesii. Next base: position 143,536 of record LPNX010159652.1, on the reverse strand, counting down.
TTTGTAATTAGACTAACTCATTCTTATTGTTTAACATATAATTTATTTTTTCAATTCATTTATTTTTGTAGATGTATTATTAATCTGATTTTCTTATTCATGCAAGTGTGTTAGATTTATAGATTAATGTGGTTGCAACTATAGTGTGCAAGTGTGAGTGTGATTTACTTCTCTATAAGTGCGATTTACTTTCCGCAAGTGTGATTTATTTTTCTGCAAGTGTGAGTGTGTTTCGATTATGCAAGAGTGGGTGTGAATTTATTTTTCCGTACAGTATGAATTAGTTTTAGTATTTACTTTATGCAATTTACTTTTATGTTGTGTGATTTACTTTACTGCAATGCATATTAGATAACCAATGTTAGTGAGAACACTGTAGCTTGGATATATTTTGCATGATGACCTTGAAATAGCAGATGTTACCCTGGATTGATAATTTATGTTGTGAATTGATTGTTTTAAAAAGCAATTAATCCACCCAACATTTTTGCGCCCTTGTTGGGGAGGTCATCGAAGGCGCAAATGTACAAACTAGCATTGGTTTTAGTTGCATTTCACGGTAGATGTGTTCATGATCCCAAGGTGTGAGGGAAGTAAGACATAGTGAAGAGCTACGCATAGTTCGACAGACTATAACGGGCTCGGGCTCATAAGGGTCAGGGCATGTAGATTATTTGATTACTTTTCAGTTGATTGAATTTTCTTTGAGTGATGTTTTTCTTTCTTTGCATTTAAGATCAAATTAATTTTTTGCATCATTCCTCTTAGTGGTACGGTAAGAGCCACCCATATTACTATTTTTTTTTTTGCAGCAAGTTGGCAAGAAGAAGGAAGCATTGGTGAATGAAGATCCCAATAGAGGAGGAGCTATGAGGATATAGAGGAATTCAAGATTGAGACTTGTACAATCCTGGTAAGTGGTTGGATTTCACTTTATTGGATTATTTTGAATACATTACATTGAAAATATGACAACCAAAAAATTACACAGGTTTTATTTTGAAAATCATATCATTTTTTAGGAGTTGCGACAATTACTACAACACAATGTGTAAGTCATTTTGTGGTCATTTTAGCTACCAAATTCTTCAAATTTTGATATGTGTATGTATTCCATTAAAAATTATATCATTATAAGCATCTACAACCATATGTATCATTCTTTGTGAGCTATATTTTATTTATTCCTTTTTGTGGCTTTTTGGTCGATTGGAATTCGCTAACACAGTTCGGAAATACCTATTTTGAGGAACCATATGGGATTAGTTTTAAAACATGTTTCTCAAGAAATTATCCCTTTGATTATAGTTTCCAATACAATTTGGTTGTTAAACGAAAAAGATATGATCAAAATACTAACTAGGGGTAGAGTAGGTAGCTCAAAAATAGAGTTGTGACAATCACGTTTTAAGAGACCTCATGTATGCCTTTTAAAACATATTTATATGGGATGTTCTCCTATGAATATAGTTTACAAAACATTTTTAATAATTCAACTTAGATATAGTATGAAGGAGATATGCCCAAAATAATATCTGCCTATCCTAAATCTGCACTCTAAAGGATTTGCTTTATCGGCTGTTCATTGGCATATTTGACCCATGATTTCTTCTTATATTTAAAACTCGTTTCTATTGGAGATACTTGGATGAATCTAATTTCACCTCGAATTGGAATCACACCAATGTGTCTTTAAACGAAAACGTTGTACTCAAAATAGTGACTATTGGTCTAGGCTGGAACTCACAAACAACATTTGGATGCAGACTGCTATTCATAGTATATGACATATCATATCATGGAATTTTTAAAACCTATTTCTAATGGATGTATCCCTATGAATACACTTTAATTTTGCTTTGGAATCACTCAAATCAAACAAGGAATGAAGAATTTATGATAAAACACTTATGGTTAGTCTAGCTGGCCACCGCTTTCCAACAGGTATAAAGTGAATTTTGTTTTGTTCATTTTCTTTGGATTTGTTTTATAAGAAATACCTGTCATTTTTTTCATATGTATTGTATTAAGAGAGCATGTACACCTCTCTTCTTCCATGATCTCATGTTTTATTGCGGGCAAGTGCAAGTTTTTTGCAGGTCCTCGGAAGATTGAAGAAGGTCAATACATGTACGAGTGGTTTTTGAAGAAAAAAATTCATTCCATATGGGAATACCTTCCATACATTCAAGATTTAATATGTTCCAGTTGTTTCCTTCCCAGAAGAATACTTTTTCTTGGATTGAGCCTGCAACACACGAAGAATTGATGTGTGGACCAAATGAAGACCAATGTTTCAGAAGTCAAGTCCCATTGTTACATCTCAATCCCATTGCTAACAAACAATCCTTCTATTAGACCTCATTATTATCATGCTAATTCACCAACATTTTGGTATGCATATGCATTTTATTCTTCCCATTTCAATACATATGCATTTTGAAAGTCTCCTTGGCTTTTGTGGTTATCTCTGAAAGCCAATGACCTTCATTAGAATATCATTCATGTAACCACTAATTTCAGGTCAATCTCAACCTCCACTCCTCCACTTCCATGCCTTCCAACTCCACACAGCCTTAACCCACACTGTAAAGATATATTGGCTCACTCACAATGCCAAGTTTCCCCATTTTCCTACCCCAATTCCAAATAAAAGTTAATGGTGAAAACCTATCTCAGGTGTTGGTTGTGGAGCCTGATCTTCCAAATTTAGAGATGTTATTGTTCAACCATGTTTGCACCCTAATTTTACTATACACTCGTCCCAGTTGGGGGGTGCAAGGGGACATCTTCCCCCCACGGGGGTTTGGGGGAAGCACCCCCGAGAAAGGGGTTTTAGGGGCGAAGCCCTCGAAAGAAATTTTTGGGATGTTTGTTGGCCAACAGTTTGCAGACCCATGGTATTGGGTGACCCATATTATTTTCGCATGGTAATTCCCCTATAAAAGGAAAGCATTGTAATACGACTGTGTATTGTATTGTAACATTGTAAAACAATCGCTGTGATTGTGTGAGAGAAACTGTGAGAGTGTGAAGAGGAAGTGTAGCGGGGTTGTTGCAGGTTGTATCCGTTCATTTTGATGGATGGTATAATAATAAAGGACCAACAATTTATGTGTGGAAGTAGCCCATCTTGGGTGAACCACGTTATATCTGTGTCTCTCTTGTAATGTGTTTAATATTTGCATCTTGTTTAATTGTTAACTATTATTTCTCTGTGATCCTGTTTTTCTAACATGCGCCATCGGACCTTGACATTCTTGAAAACCATCTTGCTGGTGGGTATTCCTTGAGAATAATAAAATTATGATTGTGAAAACCCTTTGAGCGCAATCAGACACACCTTGTTTGAAAACCAACTTGTTGGTGGACGAGGTTTTGAAGTAAAGAAAGAAATAAGTGATTCCATCCAAGTTTCTCTCTCAATAAATATTTCCAAAGTTCCTCTCTAAATAAGGTTTTGAGATTCATTGCTACATCAGAAGAATACTACAAATCTACATTATGCTACATGTTCCAAGCTCCACACTGCGCTTTCTTGCAAATTTTGACACCATTGTGGGCATATCACATCTCTTTCCTCTCAAATACTACTACATATATCAAGGATTTCAAAGGTAGGTACATGAATGCTTATTTTTCCTTTATTTAATCATAGTTCATTGAATGATATGGGTTTGTATTTGGAAAATCACTTGGGAGTCTTTTTCCATACTTCCTTCTTATTTTCCAAATTTCGAAGGGTAGTAAAATATTTCGGTTTGGGGGAGGGGGGTTACCATCATCCATCATCACTCTTTCCCATCCCTTACCATCATGGTTATTACCCCATATCTATTTCATCCACCATTAAGCCCATTCCCACACCCCCTAACTATCCTAGCATCAAAACTCCTTGCTGCTTCCACACAAGAACCATCAGTAGGAAGTCTTATTGTTGTCACATGAGAACCACAATGGGAAGAAAGGAAAAGGCATTGTTGTTGCTCCACAAAAACCGAAAATAGGAGAAGTGAATGGAAATCTTTGTTGCTATCACACAAGAACCAACATTAAGAAAGGAACAATTGATGTACATGCACAAGCTAGGGTCATTACTGAGAAAAAAAAGATATGCACAAGCCAAGGCCACTACTGAAAGAGAGGAATAGGCTCCACAAGAACCTACAACTAAAAAAAATGATGTAGAAGCCATTCCTTCACAAGAATATGCTATCATATAAGCAAGGTTGAAAACATAGTTATGAGTTTCTTGGTTGATGATTTACTTGTTCATAGTTGTTGTGCTTTTCCAAGTTACAATGAATACTCATTACTCATGGGATGAGGAGTACAGTTTTTTTTCAAATGTCAAAATCCAGTTTTCTTGCTGCCATGGAATTCTTCCTCATTATTGTTTGTTTCCATACAATTCTTCAAGTCTTCCTAGATATCATATATTCTCCTAGATTAAAATCCATCACATTTTTCATGAAATATGGCTGAAAAATACCTCTCTTGTTTGGTTTTGGGTGTATTCATGGTTTGACATAAGAGCACATTTTGCCAATGGAAAAAATGATTTGAGGACTGATATACATTCTCTGCTTTCAATAAAAAAATGATGTTGATTTCATTTGATTCTTCGAGTTGTTTTATAAGGGGTCAAGTTGTTAAAATTCAACAAGAACAATGGTACCAAGTCCAGTATAAAATTTTTGGTAAGGTTCTATGTACTTCTTCCAAGATTAGTGATGCTAAACAAAGTTGTGAAGGGTAGTTCAAGTATGCGTTTCAACCTAATGTTGAAATTCTAAAACAAAGTTTGTGGGTGCTCCAAACAATTTTTGCAACTTTGTGCTGGCATTGTTGATATGATTTATGGGTGCTCCAAACAGGTATGGTGCTTCTCACATATTAGCAACAACAATATGTAATCCCACTATTCATTATCATTGGTATTCAAACTTGCTGTAATAAAGTATGGAAAGATAAATTTCATTGAATATTTAAAATGTACTAAATTTCTTGCATCAACCGAGCATAAATGGAAGCATGGTCTATATAAATGAATGGCAGCGATATTAGTCAGGAAGTACACCGACATTTTTATTTTGGATATATACTTTTTCTACCAGATGCATACACAATCATCATTTGTTTTCAGCATTTGGACAAGATAATGATTGAAGACCTTTGTGTGCACATGAATATCTTTGATTAGCATGCAACCATTATTTCAACTCTTATTTATATAAGTGTGTTTGTATGGAGGGATGTATACTCTTGGACAAAGTCATTTAGAAGTATCCTATCCATCCACATTAGTTGGAAGAATGATTATGAATTTTTCATGACAGCCCTCTAGAGCAGCTTTCCAAGGTTTCAAATTTATGTGAAAAGAAGCAACAATAAATATTAACGAAGCAGATAGCTAAACTGTTAACTGAAATATCTGAGGAGAATGAACAACATGTTGAAGATGAAATATTGGTGAACAAGAAACAAGTGGATCACTCTTGCAAATTATTTATCTTATCTGATACTTCTGTCATTAAAGTTTGAGGTAGTATTTTAAACAATTATTATCTGCATTGCTATTTCCTTAACATCAATTACACTTGCAGCACACCAATAAGGTTCTTTTGGGTACTTCTAGCTCTTCTTTTACCCGAGGGAAGGTAAAATCTTTAGTTTGGGGGTGAAGTGGTTGTTTTCATTCTTTGTCAAGTTCATAGCCAATAACCGTTTGATAATTTATTGTGGATGCTCAAAACAACCTTTGCCATCAAATTCATATTGTATTTCTCATTTGTCCACATTTTTAATACAAAAGTGCAGAAATTGAACTGAGGATATATTGCAAATGGTAAACTGGGTTTTCATGATATTTTGAGGGAATAAGAATCATGGTAAGAAGAAAAAACATGGTTAGTTTCAACTCAATCCACTGCACGGTTTTCAAGAAAATGGAAACCATCACCTACAACTGTTTTGCATTTTTCTTGAAATCTATGATGTGGGTTTCTCTGATTTTTGGTGTGGAGATGCATTGGGATAGTAGAAACTTGTTTGAAAAATTTCAGCCAAAACCAGTTTGTAGTTTGTGATAAATTGGTTAAGGAAGTTCTCTAAAACAACTGTTGATACACCTACTGCTGATACAGACTTGTAGTGACTTATTTGCTTATATCTTCAAATTGGTAAGCTGGTTTGCTGTGGTTTTTGGTATGGTGAAGCATGGGATTATTATAAATATGCCTACAAAATTTCAATAAAATCCACCTTTTACTTTGTGAGAAAATGTAGTGTTTCAGCATTTTTCAGCAGTGTTCTAACAATGTTTCAACATCACTTGAGAATTGATTTTAAAAGTCCGTTGGATATGAAAACTGAGCATATGATTGCTATGATGAACCACATGACCTTGTATTGAAAAAACTTTACTTGTGGTGTTCTTGGTTTGCTAATGATGACTTGCTTTAAGAGCGTCCTTTCATGATAAGTGCAACATCCATTGTTGTTGAAGAGATTTCAAGGTTCTCAGTATTATCAGTTGTACAAGCATAGAATTATTACAGAAATAGTTTTTGGTTAGTGTGCATTGAAAAATGAGATCCCTTACAGCTTGGTTGATACAAAGATATTGGGTTGCATGAGGACATGAAACATATTCAGTTTGAGGGTGATGTTGAGTTGTGGAAATGCCCCTATTTTACACTACATTTTCCCTACTTTTAATCCCTTCTTACATTCCCATGACCTTGTATTGATGCTTATTAATCCATTTTTATGATTATTTGCGGGATTTATACCTAATTTGGTTTTCATTTGCATTTCCTTAGTATTTCATGTGAATTATGATTAAACATGAGAAAAGTATCACATTTTGCACTTATCTTTGAAACATGGATGAGTTTGATGATTTTGCAGAACCAGTTCCAGGCTAGTTGTTGTTACTCCAGGATATTTGTCACAACTCGTATGGTTGAAGATAAAAAAAAAGTGCATACTTGGAATTTTTCATATGAGAGATTATTAAGTCATTACTACTGTTGTTACTCCTGTTGTTATTGTTGTTGCTACTCCATGAAGCCACCATGGAGGAACATATTCATTATGGGTAATGGATTTTTATAAATTCATTATTTCTATCATTCATATATCTCTCAAATTATGATGTTAAATTAATTGAAGATGAAAGGGGCAAGTCAGTGGTGGATGAGAGTGCATATTTGGTTTATTTACAAAGATTTGAAGACGTCCATGTAAATATATCATGGACCCAACAAGTTAAATTCTATTAGGAGTCACTTAGGATGAGTTTTGGGCATGTTATGATGACTCACATCTCTAAATTCGAATTTGTCTTCAAAGGAATCCTAGATAACATGGAGGTTAGCAAAGGATTTGGGATTAGATTTGAGTTGATTTTGAGATCCAAATTATTAGTAATTTGGTGAGGATATTTTGGATCTTCATTTATTATTTGTTATGGAAAATTTATGTATAAATAAGAGCTCCTTCTCCATTCCAAGGGGAGGACTCTTAGAGAAACAAGTCCAATTTGTGATGGAATAAGAATTATATTTCTTTTTATCTCTTTTGCAATTTAGATTGTAGTTCTTTAATATCTCTTTTGTTGATGTATATTATAGTTCTTTCACTTTTGTAATTTGTAATTAGACTAACTCATTCTTATTGTTTAGCATATAATGTATTTTCTTTTTATTCATTTATTTTTGTAGATGTATTATATTTCTGTATTCATCTAAGTGTGTTAGATTCATAGATTAATGGTTGCAACCATAGTGTGCAAGTGTGAGTGTGATTTACTTTTCGTAAGTGTGATTTACATTCTCGCAAGTGTGATTCACTTTTCTACAAGTGTGAGTGTGTCTCAATTATGCAAGAGCGGGTGTGAATTTATTTTTTCATACAAGATGAATTAGTTTTAGTATTTACTTTCCGCAATCTACTTTTATGTTGTGTGGTTTACTTTACCGCAATGCATATTAGATGACCAATGTTAGTGAGGAAACTCTAGCTTGCATATATTTTGCATGATTACCTCGAAATGACAGACGTTACCTTGGATTGATCATTTATGTTGTGAATTGATTGTTTTAATAAGCAATTAATCTACCCAACAATATCTAGATGGGGAATCTATTGATCTGGACTAGGATAAGTTTTGTCTTCTAGATATTTGGGGTTCACCTTTACCATTCTAAACCAATTATGGACCTTACTCACATAGAATGGATTACTGGAAAAATCTATTTGAAGCAGGGTTTCATCTAGTAGAATGTAGGAGATCTCAATTTTTCTATAGGGGAGGTAGAGACTTTGGGAAGATATTCCCATAAAGACTCAATATCTTATTTTTTTCTCGAGTAAACTTGAAGAAGTGTCCTTATTTGATCTGGCCCCGGTAAATCTATTTCCTACATGGAGGAATATGTGTGCTGGTGATCATTCCATCGCCAAAACATGGATAGATTTATTATTAATGAAGGTTTCCTACAATCAATATACGGTATAAAACATTGGGTTGGATCTGGAGGCAATTCAGATCACTACCCAATTTTTATGTAAGTTACAGGTCAAAGAAAAAACCTATGTCACCATTTAAGTTTAATTCTACCTAGTTACATGAAGAAGGATTTCAAAACTTGGTCAAATTGACATGGATTCCTTATAACCCTTTTTCAAACCTAGGTCTCTCTATTCCATCATCTAGCTTGTATTCTTTATGTAGCATTCAGAATGAATGAATTTATCAAATTCCGCTAATACTTTCATATGTTATGGATAACGTAGGAGGCATATTCAACATATTTTTATCTTCTTTCTCTTTCTACTTTTTTTCCTCTCCCCGTCTTTTTCTTTTGGGAATTATTACCACTGTCCAGCTCCGAATTTACCTCTGACCATCATATCAAATGTGAGTAACTTTTCTTTTTTGAGGGTGCATCTATCCCATTTTGTTCATGCTTCGGACAAATAATATGGTCCTCTCCATATTATCATATCTTCGGAACCAATGATTTGATATGATCAATTTTTGGGTCCAATCACCTGCTGTCATTTATCCTCATTTTCCATTTGGGGTTCATCCCGTAAAAGTGTCCTAGTTGGATCAGTGATAGATTTATAGGTTTTATTGTAAACCCAATCGGTTGCTTCCAATCACATGAATTAATAATTCAAACCGCACTCAGAGGTAGGGAATTTACTATTGATATCGGAGCTTTTGGACCAGAAAGAATAGTATCTCCAATCATGACCCCTCTGGGATGCTGAATATACATCTTATCGCCATTCGTGTAGTGCACCTTGCAAATGTATGCACTTCGATTAGGATCATATTCTATGGTCACAATTTCTCTTGATATGTTTTCCTTATTCCATCGAAAGTAAATTTGACGATACAGACGCTTGTGACCCCCTCCCCTGTGTCCTGTGGTAATAATTCTTCTTCCATTACGACCTTTCCCATAATGATTTTTTCCATAAGTCAATTTCTTCTGTGGGTCAAACTACACTCTTCCATTGAAACCTGATACAGATCTATTGCATGTGTCCGGAGCTAACATTCTATATGAACGGATGGCCATTTAGTTTCAATTTTGAAATCTTATTGTTCTAAAAAGAGTGGAATAGAATCATCGGTTTTAAGTGTAATAATCAAACGTTTACAACATATTGGATGTCCTATCATTGGCCCTCTATTTCCTCCTTTTTCAGGGAGGCGATAACTGTTCATAGCTATCACTTTCACATTGAAGAAATGCTTAATCCAAATTTTAATATTTGTTTTGTTTGATTGCGAATTGTTGTTAAAAGTATATTGATTCCTTTCTAATAGACGAATATTTTTCTCCATAAGTACTGGATATTTCACTTCATCCATAAGTTTCTATCCCTCCTCTTGTTTTTCTATTTTTTCTTCCTTTTACCCCTTCTTCCCGTAATGCCTGTAGTTATTATTATATTGGATCATAAACCAATTTAATTATACATATATATCATAGGTTAGGGTGGAAGTTATGCACGAACGTAATGCTCACAACTTTTCTCTGGATCTAGCTACTGTTGAATCTATTTCAATAGGCGGATAATACTATGATGGATTGTTATCGTGTATTGCTTAACTGAATAGTACCAAGCCTTTCAATAAAATGAAAGGTTTGGTATTCTTCAAATGTTTGTTGTTATCCTTCATACTTTTTCCATTCCATAAATAATGAATATGTGCAGTTCCCCTGTATCCAACAGGAATTGAAACCGCGAGTTCGCCAATTATGAGTTGGGCGCTTTAACCATTCAGCTATGCATGCTAGATAAAGATCATCAACATATTCATTCTATAATACGAGTATAGACTCAGATCTAAAATTGGGTAGTTCGGGACCCAATCACATTCTTTCTCACATACTTTATTAATACAAAATATTATCAATAGACATTACAGTAACATTTCATGGAATTCACTTTGTAATAAGCCATGGACAAAATGAACAAGAATGTGTGAATCAATTAGAATTGATTGTATTTATTGTTCGGTCCTTTGGTCTTCCACCCGTTGTGGGTGGGACAATGATGAAGAAATTGACAGAAAATGTAAGAATTGAATCTATTTCAAAAGCGTATATTCATGTTCCTATTTATCGAATATAATAATTTAACTACTGCTAGAAAGAAAGCTACTTCATCAGGTGATAATAATACGAGTTCTTCTGAAGATGTTGGAAAAACAAAATCTACTTATAATGGTATTGCTTTAAAAACTCCTACAAAAACCGGTTCATCAAGAAAGGCTGGGTCAATAGATTCAACTGGGAAGACTGGGAAGACTGGGTTCAACCACTTATGTCGGGACTACTTCTTCAATTGATGTTTATTAGATCGTCAGCTGGAAATACTCGTTCATTAACTTTTGGGACTGCAACTACTCTACTAGGGAGACTAGGAAAATAGGTGCAGCTAAAACGAGTTATTCTGGGTAAGCTGGAAATCCAAGATCTACTTATGATAGTATTGCTTTTAAAACTCCTACAAAATATGGTTCAACTAGTGTTGCTAATTCAAATCCTTCTAGGAATGATTCTAGTTCAACTGGTATAGCTAAAACTAGGACTTTTGATTCAGCGGGGACTGCTTATTGAACTTCATATGCTGGAAAGATGGTCCAGCTAGTTCATCCACTACTGATAATGCTGGAAATGCTGAAACTTCAAAAGCTATTTTAAAATCTGATAAGGGACTACTTCAATTGATGTTAATTCTACTGCCTTATGATGGAAGAGCTACTTTTCCTGCTTTGGCTAGGACTTCTAGTAGTGATCTTGGTTCTGCTTCTTAAACTGGTTATGCTGGGACTTCTGTTTGGAATGCTTCAGCTGGAAATCCTGGTTCAACAATCAGCTCAGATGGAAACACTAATTAAACTGGTTATGTTGTTCTTTCAACTGAGACTGGCACTGCTTTAGGAAGACCTACAAAGACTGATTCATCAACTGGTTCAACTAGTATATCTAGGACTTCTGAATAGGCTGGAAAGACAGGATCTACTCTTTTGGTACTGTTTTAGGAACTCCTAAAGTAAAATATGTTTCAATTGGAAAGGTTGTTGGGACCACTGCTAGAAATGAGGGGGCTGGGAATACAAGATTTACAGAGGCTGATTCAACTTTAACTAGAAAGATTACTCCTTCAAAATCTAGCTCCTTTAACAAAAGAAAGTTTAACAAATTGACATGGATTCCTTGTAACCCTTTTTCAAAGTGTTTAGCTGCAGTGCAATTTTTAAATAAACTCAAAATACTAAAGGATCAAATGATTAATGGGAGGAAAACTCCAGGAAAACAAATGTCAAGGATATTCTTCACATAGAGGAACTTTTGGATTCATACTATTCTACTTTCCCTACATGTTTTGATTCAAATTAAGAGGAAGCCACTCTCAGGTTAAAAAACATATCCATTTGGCTCCAGAAAGGTGACATTAATACTAATTATTATCACAATTACATCAAGCACAGAGTTCACACAAATTATATTTGGGAAATAGAAGTTGAACAAATGAATTTGGTCTTGGGATTCCATGAAATTGGCAATGTTGGAGTACAACAGTTCTCAGGTTTATACAAACAGGATCATAGAGCTCTCATTGCTTCCATGCTCGAGGTTATTGCACATTTCCCTAGCTATGTATCTGAAGAACAAAAATACTCTCTAAGAGCCTACTTATAGAGATGAACTTATTGAGGATATCAAGTCTATGCACCATGACAAGAGTCTTGGACCATATGAATGGCCACTTGAATTTTACTCAAGTATGTTTGAGGTAATTGGTGAAGATTTGCTAGATATAGTTGAAGAATCTAGGGAAAAGGGTAGACTCCTTGTGTCTTTTAATTCGACTTTCCTTACACTGATTCCAAAAGTATACCATGTCAAAAGGATGGAAGAGATCAGTCATATATATTTATGTAGCAATGTATACAATTTTATTGCAAAGACTCTGTACAATAGAAACAAGGACATTCTGTCTAGTGCAATTATGCATGAACAATTTGCTTTCCTAGAGGGAAGATAGATTCATGATGCAATTGGTATAGCCTAGGAAGTATTACACTCGTATAAGATTAAACATGTTTCATATATTGTCATTAAAGCAGATCTCAATAAGGCGTATGACAGAGTAAATTGTACCTTCCTTAGATTGGTCCTCACACAAATTGGTTTTAATCTCCCATTTGTGAACTAGATATTATCATGTGCTCAATATCTTAGTTTTGTGGTGCTAACGAATGGATATGATTCTATATTCTTTAGACCGGGTAGAGGGTTAACGCGAGGATGCCCACTTGTCCCTTTCTTATTTATTCTTATAATGGAAGGACTCAACATAATCATATCTATAGCTAGAGAAAATGACACTCTCAAAGGATACATTTTGGAGTTTTAGTGGACATCACACACCTTTTATTTGTTGATGATATCTTATTATTCTCTGATGGATCTAGAAGGGAGATAAATAAGCTCAAAGATTTACTTGGGATTTTTTAATTTAGAAGATATAGGTATGATCTATAACCCTATGAAATCTATTGCCTCATTTATGAATCTGGACAGAGTGGCTACAAATTGGATTACTAGGCAGTTTGATTTTGAAATTTGTGTTCTATATATGGGCTAAATTATTTAGGATTCAGATTAAGCCTAATGATTACAATGAAAAGGAATGGGCATGGATAATATGAAAAGTTGAGAACAAGTTGAACCAATAGTGTAATAGATGGCTCACTAAAGCTGGCATATTCGTGCTCTTGAAATTGATCCTTGAGGGACTCCTTGTGTACTAGGTTACACTAGCACATGTACCTACAAGAGTTCTTGCTAGTATTAGAAAGCTTTGTTTTAGGTTCATTTGGAGAAGACAAAATGATGAGAAATCCTTGCGTTAGATTTCATGGAATAAATTGACCCTGCCAAAACAGTATGAGAGATGGGGTGTAAAGCATCACCTATGTTTCTCTAAGGCCCTTGCAGCAAAATGCATTTGGATATTGGTAATAAATAATGGACTTTGGGTAAAGGTGATACATCTGAAATATATGCATACATTGTCTATCTTGGAATGGATAAGAACTAGTCCCAAAATGATAAAGAATGTATCTATTATGTGGAAAGACATAATATATACGTTTGATATCATAGCCGACTAGCAATCATGGAATATTGGGAACAATAGATGTATCAGAATAGGTATAGACTCATGGACTAGAAGTACTGAATCACACATATTGCTTGAGGATATGATTGAACCCTTCACTAACAGAGGAGTCATCATTTTATATTATATTCAAGACTCTATCAACACCACTCATCTATGCCAAGAATGATTTCCTTTAGAATATATGGGTTTCGATGGTGAAGAGAAAGTACTCTGGAAAAATATAATAAATACCTTAAAGAATGCAAAATAAAAATTGTGTATGAGGTGGATACCTTACATTGGACCAAAAATAGTACCGTAGGATCATACCATCCTAAAATTGGATACCAGACCCTACATGAATAATAAGATATCCATACTCCTAAATGGTGGCATTTGGTTATTTGGAATTTAAATTGTCCCTTAAAGACCATTATTTCCATGTGGCTCACGCTTGCAAAAAGAATACTTATTTAGGACCATCTTTCTAGGTTTCTTGGTATCGGGCCAAGTAGGTGTGCTCTATGTAAAGTTGAAGGAGAATCCATTAATCATATTTTTGTTACATGCCCATATATGAATAAGATATGGAAGTATGAATCAACAATCACATGATCTACATTTACCCGGGAAGGTGAATGGATTATAGAAGCTTTCAATTGTTGGATGAATACCCCATCTTTCCATGCATATAGAGCACTTCTGGTACTTATGATTTAGGGGGCTTGGATCGACTGAAACAAGATGATATTTCAGAATATATACTTTCCACCTCACATATATGCCGCAAAGAGCTAGCTATTCTAGAACATTTTCCACAATCTCAAAATAATGAAAAGAGATGGAGATCTATAGCCGAGTTGATGGATAAGATGAAGGAATGGTGTTATTTTGATGGTGTTGCACAAGCTAGATCTAGTAGTGGGGCTATTGGTGGACTTTTATTCTTATCAGACAACCATTGGTACAAATTTGCAAGAGGTTTTGGGATAGACAACAACAACAAGGTTGAAATATGAGCAGTATTAATGGTCCTCAAACTTGCTATTCATTTTGGTGTTAAATCGATCCAAGTTTTCAGAGCCTCTCTACTTGCAATAGACTGGATATCCAAAAGGAGACCTCCAAAGAACATCCGCATGAGGCCATTTTATGATGAAATTTGTAGGGTGTCTACATTGTTTTAAGAGGCTTCTTATTAACATATTTACTGAGATAAAAATGTACAAGCGGATCAACTCTCTAAAATGGGACTACAATATGTTGAAGGTAAATCAGTTGTCTGGGAGATCAATTAAAGAAACCATCAAAGAACTAGATCTAGTACCTCCCCTTTTCTAGTATAGCTACCCATGGTACATGGGTACCATGGGTACTTTTATATAATTACATTTTTGTATTGGAGCAGGAAGTCAAGAAATATGTAGGAATTTGAGACATTCCATCAGAATGGTTAGTTGCCAAAATTTAGGAAGGGCGCTGGATGTATTTTGAAGAACATATATGTGTGTGTGGATATTTATATATGTATTCTACAAAAATATCAGATGAAGACTATGTGTGAGGATTTTTAAAGACAATGAATAATATGGTTGTGGATTTGATAAAATTCAAACTATGATCATTTTTTTTAGGGGGAAAAAAGATCTTCAATAATAAAGAGACTACGTTTGTGTTAACTTTAAATAGTAATAAATAATGGAAAAGGAGACAACATAAATGAAGGTGAATCCAAAAGGAAAAGAAGTGGATAGTAAAAATTAGAGATCAAATTGTTTGAGTTGTAATTTTTTAGTCCTTTCCAAGGCAAGGATATACCTTCAGTTGGAAGGTCAAATATTTTTCATGCTTTTTTTCATAATGTTTTTGTAGTGTTTTCATAAAAATGTCCATTAAACTGAATTTCCTGAAAATGAATATATATATATATATATATATATATATATATATATGAAAAATGAAAATGGGTTTTTTCTATTGGTAAAAGATGCCTTGGGCGTGACATAAATCCATGCAACATGGATTTTAATTTTTCAAAAATTAAAATTAATTTAGAAATTAAAAATTATATAATTTTACACCTCACTCGCTAATTGACTGATGGAACGACATGACCATTTTTTATAATGACATCGGAGGGATTACATCATGAGGGTGGTGTGTGAGGTGATAGATTGTTTGGATGTGAGGATATGGAAAGCTGTGTTCGAGGGAGTAAGCTAAACTCTAGATCATTTGCACCTATAATCCTGTAAGTTTTATGGCCAAAATCCCACAGAAATTGTTCAAATGGTAGTTTTTAGTGATTGGAATTGCATAATATGGTGTTCCAAGATAATCGAGGGTCTTGAATCCATTTCTGCAATAAAAATTGCAATTTTAACACTGAAAATCTCATTTTCATCAACAAATCGTGTTGCAAGATTCGAGTCAAACTTGCCTGAAAAAGTGCAAACGGTCTAGAGAATAGCCAACTCCGTGTTCGAGTGCTTGGCAAGCTTGCACCTTATACGCAGGACATCTTTACATTTACCCGTGAAAGGCAGCGAGGGAGGATGAAGAGATTGTTGCTCTGCATGTTGTGGATTTTTGGAGCTTGATTTGTGACGAGGATATCCATTTATTGGATGAGGTGGTCTCACTGAGCCATGTCCATGCGACAATTAATAACGTATGCTAACAAGCTCACTACCTCATCCAATAATTCTCTCACGTTTCCCTCCTTAAAATTGATAATCTTGTAGAGCTTGTATAAGTTGTTCCCCACTACTGCATCCTTCCAATCCATGGAATCATGCCAAAGTTCTTCAGCATTTTCCTTTTGAAGAGAATTCAATAACCAAATTCAACATCTAATTGCAAATTCTCAAAAAATCTTATCGGTAGCTCTGCTCATGAGATGGTTTTCAGGATCTATGTACTCATCCACAAGGTCCATGATTTCCCATTGCAGCTTTGAAACCCCTACGATCAATAGGAGAATTATAGAACTGCTCACTAGGGTCTAAGGGGGAAAGTTTGACAATGATATTGATCAATGTAACAACTGCTATCTTCCAACATTGTTTCTACGCATAGGTCAAATATTCCTCAACTCGAAACATCCTGGGATTGATCTTGAACAAGTACTTTAAATCATAATCACAGCTCTATAATAACTCAGGCCTCATACATCTCACACTTGCACAATGTGGCGATGTTTTCTTATTTACAAAAGTAGTCAATGACTGGCATTTTCTACCCTCCTCATAGCTTTTCATGATAATATTATTTTTCCTGCTGGATTGAATTTCAGTTAGCTATCTACACACTGTTTGGCTGGCCAAATTGACACTCTTTGCATCTCTTTGCATCTTTCAAATACACTTTTGATCTCTTCATTTGATCCTTTGACCCATAAATCCCTCTATATTTTCACATATCTACCCAAATACATAGAAAGTATACTAAGGTATGATAATTCATCAAAACCCTTTGATTTCATTTGATTTAATGATTAAATATAATTCTTAAAGGATTCGTGACTAATTATACTAGACTCCGGAGCAAACTTTGAATTTAGCAGCAGATTGGATATCATGAAGATTTGCTATTCTCCAGGTGCTGCCATCTTGCTCAAGTAAAGTCTAATCCATTCAGCTCAATTCTCGTTGATGACTCACAAAAAATCAATGAGATCTTCATCTCTAGGAACCACGTGCCATAGAGATGAAGATCTGTTATTAGATAACAAATCAAAGCATCTTTCGAGCATACTAGAAGGGCATTATGAAATAGTTGTATTATTAAATAGAAGATAGGATCTATTACTAAGAAATTGGGATTGGTTATCTTAGTTCCTATAAAAAGACATGGATCGAAAAATGTAAGGGATACAAATAAACAATGAACAATTAATAGAATAATTGCGCTACCTAAGTGCCGGTTTTTCTGAATTGAATAGAGGTCGACTCATACAATGTTACCATTATTATTTTAAGTAAAAATACATATGTTTCTTTAGACTATAATTTGATTTGTTTTCTCTTGTTAATGTTTTCTTCATTTTAGAACTATGGTTGTAGCTTAGAGTTTAGTCTGCATGTCATTTAAGGACTTCTGGTTTTTTTGGAAAGGATCCACCAAGAAGACCATAATCCCTTCTCCTATAATCTTAATTCCTGTATAGCGTAGATAAGTTAATTTATGTTTTCATTAGAAGTAAGAATTGTATTTAAAGCAGTTGTAGTAAGTAGATTTACAAAATCAGTCCTTTCATTGTGTGATGGGTATTGAAATAATGTGCACAAATGTTTGATAGGATTTAGAATCGAGCTCGAATTAATACATTTATAAGATTGAGTTGAGACATTCTTTAACTCTTTTTAGTTTCGTAGATTTGATTTCTTTATTGTAATTTTAGCTTTTAGTTCAATAAAAATAGTTCCGACTTTAGCTTTTAGGTTAAATACAGTTCTTTTACAAGCCTGAATTATTGAATGTAGAAGATTTAGTTATAGTATTTCAAAATTCATTTATCTCACTGTAGTTGTAGATGTGAGTTAGTATTAGATATTTTAACTCCAGAAGATTGTTTAATTTATATATTGCTTTCTGGAAATTTGAGCTTTTTAATGATAGTTGCATTCAATTATAGGATCTGCAGATCTCATTTACTTTATCATATCTTAGACTCTAGGTTAATTCAGGTATTTCTTTCAGTAGAATTGGATTCTTTTGAATATAGCTTTAGACTTGGTAATAGTATTCACTGCAAATTTCATTTGTCCTGATGTACTTTTTAAATGCAAGTTTAACTTAGAGTAGTTTCAATTACAGTAATTTACACTAAAAATTGAATTGAAAAGTGAACTCTGTGCTAGTATCAAATTTATTAAAACTCATACTAAAAGTAATTCATCAATTTGACAAAAGAATTAAGATATTAACTGAGAAATGAATTTCCCAGTTCACTTTCTGTCACCTATTTTGTTTTCTATGTCAATATGTAGTTTTCTGCTTATTTAGTCTAATTTCTGAATTATGTTAGAATAAATGGTTCTCATTGGTTTATGCTTTAGTATTATAATTATTTTGAAGTTAGCTTGAAATGTATTTTCATTTCTGCAATTAAGATAGAACTTGAATTTGAATGTTTTGTAGATCTTAGATGTGAGAGTATTTAGTTAGCATTGGGATTTTAAATTTAAATGAGTTTGATGATTAATAGATTAGGAATCTTAGTATCAAGCATTTCGAATAATATCTAGATTAGGGTAAATCAACTTAGAGTAGATTAGATTAGGATAGGCCCTAATCCTACACATACAGTGCTTGTGCCTCAAATTTTACCTCCCTGGGTTGACATTTTATGAAGGCTATTTGTAGTGATATATTTATCTCAACACACACTATACTTTTCCTCCCCCAAAATGTGCATATCCTCCAAAGCTTCCTAGAATTTTTTATAGTAAGGATCTGATTCCAATCCTTTACATTGCTTCAATATTAAATTTTCCGCGAAATACCTGTTACAAAGCACTATTTATGAGATAAACCAACAATATTTTCTAAATCTAACAACACCCAACTACATCATAATTAAGACTAGAAAAAACTCACGAGGAAACCATATCATTTTCCTCATTGGCCAAAATTTCACAATGTTTATTTTGTCGCTCACAAGCCTCTATTCATCAGTGTTCAACTGATCAAGGATTTGTCTCATCCAGAAATCCTTGAA
Source organism: Pseudotsuga menziesii (assembly GCA_001517045.1). Lineage (NCBI taxonomy): Eukaryota > Viridiplantae > Streptophyta > Pinopsida > Pinales > Pinaceae > Pseudotsuga > Pseudotsuga menziesii. The sequence goes on along the minus strand of LPNX010159652.1, from coordinate 124,110 downwards.
TCTGAAGTAAGATGTCATCCATGAGACTGTGGATTTACTCAGCCACCGCATGATCTGGAATTTTTCCAGTATCTTTGTAGCCGTGGATTGTATGTGTGAATTATCAAAACTGTTAACTTCTTCAAACTTCTTTAAAGGATTTTAATTAAAAACTTTAAATAAAACATAGAAGTAAGAGGAAATGCAAGTAAATACCAATTCAACCATAAACTGAAGACTGTAACTTTGATAATAAATTCTAGCTCTAAAGGCCTCTGTCTTTGGGTCCTTGATTCCAATGGGGACCCTTTTAATTTAATCTTCAAATGTTGGTTACATGAACCATGCAAATGGATGAATGGAACAATTTTAAGTGTTATAAAGAAGACTAAGAGATCTCTTCCAAACTCTTCTCACTGTTGAGAACTTCTCAACAATGGCCCACAAGTCTTCAATTAGAGTTTTTTAATGTAGAAGGACAATACAACAAAACTTATGCCAATATTGCAGCACATATAATTACAGATTAAAAGAAAAGGTGTAAGTCTAGGTTTTAAAAAAACCTTTACAAATCTCACTTGGAATCTTCCCTCAGCTCTGTAACTCTGCAATTATGTAAACAAAAGACTGCACCAATTCTTGGACAATGACTGAAGTTATAACCAGTTTGAATTGTGTACAAAAAGGGAAGACACACCAATGTGATACCTCAAGCATACAAAATGATAACTTTGTATCCTATGCAATATCTTCAAGTATTGGATAACCACACATTCTGATCATCCAGTATGTAGCTTCTTTTTTTCCAAATGTAGATGCTCAATCATGCTTTAGCCATCGATGCTCTCCATCCATAGATTCATCGATTCCACATCGACTATGTCTACCTTGAACTTTACAACACTCTGGGTTCTACGCTCCTAGGTTATGCACCTCTTCTTCATACCATCGCCCAACTATGAATTAAATAGGACAATGCTTTTTTTTTTTAAATATGAATGTAACGTTTATATCCATATGCAACGTACCCCATCGGGTAACAAATCCAATTCGATACTCAAATTATCCATAAAGATAAGATCCAAGATCGAATACATGATATTAGAAGCACAATTTATGGATCAAATGTAAAGACATGTATTAAAAATAACAGAAAAAACAAATCCACAAGTGAAGGTGTCAAATAGTTCCTAGATTCATTCATGGTTGTTGATTTAGATATGTCGACTACACTGGACTGTTGATCTACATTCTGTCGATCCTGATTGCGGAAATCGGAATTTAGAACTCCAAATAGAACATACGATCCTTTTCGACTTTCCAATGCCAACTTTTCGAAACCGACTGTTGATGTTGACTTTCTGAAGCCAACTTTCCAATGTTGGATTTCAAAATTGAGTGTTGATTTCGACTTTCTAATTATCTTCTGGACTCCCAGCTCTCAAAATTCTGGTTGTTTCGATGTCGAAAGTTGGCAGTTGACACAGGCTTATTAAAATTGTCATTTTCTCCTCCGACTCCTGATGACAAATTCGAACGTAGGAGATAGACCCTGCTTCTACATGCCATGTGTCAAAAGGTAATTGGTCCAAATGTTAAAACTTCAAATTGTGACAAATTCCACATCGAAAGTCCAAATTTGACAAAAATGGTATCAGCGGAAATATCTCGACAAGCTCTATACAACTGTGTACCTACAATAAACACTTGAAGATTTTAAGTTTTCAGTGATTTGGGAGATCTACCTGGATCAAACCTCCCCATTGGAAAACTTTTGGACCTCCAAAAGTTGAGATCACTTAGAGATAGAATGAGGACACCATGGTCACCCTTATCCAATATCCTTTGTCATTCCTCCTCGAAAGATGACTATTTTTGCTATCACCACAAAGGCAGATACATAAACAATATTGTTGGTTCGAATTCCTTTCCATCAATATGTTCGATTATGTTGATTATTTTGTTACTTATTACATATTGTAAAAGTAACAAGGGATATAGAAGAATATGGAATTGAAGCAATTTTTAATTTGGATCGAATGCAAAGATATGTGTTCAAAATAATAGAAAAAAAAATCCAGAAGAGAAGGCGTCAAATAGTTCCTAGATTCATTCATGGTTGTTGATTTAGATCCACTGACTAAGTTGGACTGTCAATCTACACTGTGACGATCCTGACAACAAAAGTCAGAATTAAAAACTCCAAATAACACATAGGGTCCTTTCTGACTTTCCAATGTTGACTTTCCAAAACCAATTGTTGTTGTCAAATTTCCAATGTCAACTTTCTGAAACTGAATTTCCAATACCGACTTTCTGAAACTGACTATTGATGCTGAATAGATGTTGACTTTCAAATTATACCCTCGACTCCTGACCTTCCAGCTATTCCGATGTTGGAATATTTTAAATTTTCGTTCATTTGGGAGATCCACCTGGATCAAACTACGCCATTGGAAAAAATTTGGACCTCCAAAAGTTGAGATCACTTAGAAACATAATGAGGACACCATGGTCCCCTTGTATAGTATCCTTTGTCATTCCTACTTGAAAGATGACTATCTGTAACAAATGCCAAATTTAAATATTAAATATAGGTTAATTAAATTTAAATCTTAAAGCTAGGTTAATTAATTAAATTAAGAGGTGACTTGAAAAGTCACCTCTCTTCCCCCATAGGGTATAAATTACCAGGGCACCTATTATGTAAATCACCTTCTACATTTATAAAATATACTTTTTCTACATTACATTCTTGCGTCCATCTTCTTTACTCTTCCATTGGTATCAGAGCCTCTCGGCTCTCGACACCACACCACCACTTCCCCTTCATTCCTTCATCGATTGTTTTCTTCTACTGCTCCTAACGCACCTCACTCTCACCATCTAGCCATCTCTTCTGCTCTACCCACACGCTCCTCAACCATCACTCCACATGCTACCACCATGCCGCCTCTCCATCCTCCATCATCTTCTCCACCCAACATCGCGTGTCATTCTCCACCATGTTCCCACCTCCACGCACGCCTGCTCCCTCCACGATCTCCATCCTTCTGCTCCCTTCCATCTGCTTGCTCCCTTCCACGCGCCATTCTCCACCATCCGCCCACCTCCACGTGCGCCTGCTCCCTCCACACTCTCCATACTCTTGCTCCCTTCCAATCCTCTCCGCTAGCTCTTTCTCCCACCTTACTCCCTCTTCGCCACCCCCCCTTCTTCCACGCCCCAACCTGCATCACTTTCTTTATCACCGTCGTTCGACCTCTATCGCTGCCTCCAACATCCACGTTCCTCCACGCTAGCTTGATATTTAATAAATATTATTTAAATATACCTTGTTTATTAATAATATTTATTATTTAATATAGTTTAATAGTAATAATATTTAAAAAATATTATTGTTTATTAATAATATTTAAAAAAATTTATTGTTTATTAATATTATCATTATTTAAAAAAAACAAAAAGTATATTATAATTATTTAAAAAAATAACCGTGGCGGGGAGGCACCAAACAACAAACAAAAATAAATCCACATTCAGCACCGGGAAGATTCCAGCAATCACTAGATCAATGGACACTCTGTTCGATCAAATCAATGAGAAGATTAACAAGAACTACGAGGAATTCCAATCCAAGATCAAACAAACCGGTGACAATTTGACATTAGATTGGACACAATTTACGTCATGAATAGAGAATAGCTTCCTCGATCTACAGGAGAACCAAAAGAAAAATCAGGCAGTTTTAACCGCCATCTTGGACAAACTACAATTATCGAATGACATACAACCAAACTCTCCCAAAACATCGGAGCAATCGGATCCTCTATTCAACATGTCGTCCTCAACCTCATATACACAAGGACGTCAAATACAGGTGAAAGTTGAGTTACCCAAATACGATGGGGATGAGAGACAATGCATAGCATGGATTAACAAAGCCGAGGAATACCTAGACATTCACAACATCCATTATGATGGTGAGAAAATTAAATATGCCTCCATGCATCTAGAAGGAAATGCTTACAACTGGTACTTATGGTGGAAGAATACTGCAAGAATATGTTCTCACAACTGGGTTAGCTTTAGGAACGACCTCATCAAAATATTCCAAGGCGTTGAAGAAAAATAATTCTTTGCCAAAATCACAAGGTTACAACAAAAAAACAGTGTCAATTAGTACACCTATGAATGGGAAGCACTGTCAATTCGAGTTCCAGAGTTAACCGATGACCAACGACTACAGACCTACATACACGATCTAAAACAACACATCCATGATGAACTAGAGTTACACAACATCTCTACCATGGAGGAAGAACGATGTAAAGACAGTATTATTGAAAGCAAATCCGTTCATACAAATGTTGACCAAGACGACTCTAAAAGAACCCCCTCCAATCAGCATACACAGGAAATCCAAGATATACACCGCCTCAACTTAGGGAAGGAACAAAGACCAGTTTAGAGGCCCAGAGAATAAAGGAAGGGAAATGCAAGTTCTGTGGAGACAAATGGGATCCTAAGCACAGATGCTTACAAAAGAAATTGTATTCCTGTGAAGCGGAGTTGGAATTTAATGAACCAATCGAGAATGACGCAAATATCCAACAAGACTACCACCACAAGGAATCGAGGACGAATCCCCACAAATATTATTAGCCACTATTACCGGAATCTCCCAACTGCAAACATTGAAGATTAAAGGACATATAAAAAATAATAACGTCACAGTTCTCATCGACTCTGGCAGCACCCATAACTTCGTAAATGTAAAGTATTTAACCTATTTATTCATCCAGTCCTTAACATGAAGGTTATGGTAGCAGATGGAAAGAAGATTGACAATGTGGGAAAATGTCACAAGGTTAAGTTACAAATGCAAGAGTATAACTTAGAAATTTCTATTTGTAGTACCACTGGGAGGAGTCGATGTAGTACTAGGAATACAATGGTTACAAACCTTGGGTACATACTCTGCAAATCACTGTAATATCCCTTATATGATGTACAGATAAGAATATTAACTTGCTGCAATTTTTTTAATTAAAATTTCTGAAATTGAATTAATTCACACAAAGCCTTCTCGGACTGGGCAAATCAGGGATTTCTTCTGAGAAATTTTGCAAGCAAAAGGACTGAGTAGTGGGAAGCAACCAAAGATATTTCAGACATAGAATTTCCTCTTCCCTGACACATTTAGATCTGATGCCATTTAGGGTTCAGAGTCCGCTCCACGGAAACCTACTACCACGCTTCTGGGTAGTCAAAC
>LPNX010159652.1:90568-112186 GCA_001517045.1 Pseudotsuga menziesii | reverse complement strand
TCATTTACTTTTACTGTTTTAGTTTAGTTTGCTTTTTATTTACATCAATCGAACTGCTACTAAGGAATCCAGATTCCTTAGTAGGTGCTCATTAGCACAAACTAGGGTGAAAACCCTAGCTACAAATTGAATTAATTCACACAAAGCCTTCTCGGACTGGGCAAATCAGGGATTTCTTCTAGGAAATTTTGCAAGCAAAAGGACTGAGTAGTGGGAAGAAACCAAATATATTTCAGACATATAATTTCCTCTTCCCTAACACATTTATATCTGATTCCATTTAGGGTTCAGAGTTCGCTCCGCGGAAACCTACTACCACTCTTCTGGGCAGTCAAACCGTGAAACTAGGAAGAGTAGTTCGGTCTGTTTCAACCAAGGGATTATGAAAACTTGCAGAGGGTTGTTACAGTATTAATTTAACATAATAAACAGTTTTGGACAATTTTCATAAGTTATGGAAAGTTCTGAGTAGTTTCGAAGAAATGTTGGTTTTTTCGACAGTTTTGGCCTAGTTAAATCCAACGCAATGGAGGATCCAAAAATGCATTACAGACCCAAATATAAATTTTTCTGGAGGTATTTAAGGGAAGGTGAGTCTATCAGTGACCCATAGGAACAAACGGGGCTCAGTTTGAGTTAGCAGAACTCATTTTACATCAAATTTGGCAAGATTAGTCAATGAAAGCTAGCAATCTAGCTAGGGTCTAGATTTGAGCAGTTAATTCATGTAAATTTAATTTCTGAGATACATATGAATTATTAAAGAGGTAAATAACATCCCACTGAACATATAAAATCTCTTCATACAGTTCCCCAACCTTGCATATTCCTCATAGCACTCTGATTCATCAATTTTCCCCCATACAGTGATAAAATAAGCTTTTTTGAGGAAACTGAAGACAAAATTCTTTGTGAACAAATATGTTTCGACATGATATATATAAATTACAGAGTAATATTCTACTACAGTTCATAAATCAACTACTAAACTGACCATTACAGGGAGACTCCAAAATAAGGGGCAGGAGGCCCAGAACATGATCAGCAAAAGTGGTTGTGAGCACAGGTGAAGCATGGGCTTCACTGGAACTCAACCAGAACTTGATGGAGGCTGTAATAACTTCTGGAATAATCTTCAATGGTTGAAATTAGCGCTCCATAAACTTGCAATAGATAGAAAGGGAGATAGAATAGAAGAGAGGAGGGGTTTGGGGACCATCACCCAATGTTCTGAGGCACAACACTCAGAGAGTATGCTCACAAAGCATAATCACAATATCAAATCATCCAAACTGAATCAATGGGGTCGAATTCACCTTTAATAGAGTGTTGAGTGACCTTATTAGCAGGTGAGGATCCAAGGTGACCTGTGAGAGCAAGTCAACCCTCAACAAACCCTAACCGTAGCCACATAGGCGCCTCCTTTGGAAAATTTAGCAAGTAGGACCATGTAGAATTATTTCTAAGTTCAATTCCTCCTTCATAATTAGAAACTGCGCCCTCTCTAAGTCAAAAGTTTCTTTTTTTTTTAGTTATGACACCCTTTTTGCTTTTCCAGACTCCTATGGAAACTGTTCTTTCCTTTGAAAACTTTCCTGCTTTTCTCTGACTGCTTTTCTGAGTTCCATAAGAGGAAACTGCGACCTCCTTTTTAAAAACTTGCCTGCTTTATCCCTGACTCCTTTTTATCTGCTTTTTGGTACTTTCCTCTTTGTTTCCTATGACAACTTTTGTCATAGTGTTTCCTCTTTCCTTCCTTGGCTAGTATACTTGTCCAATGCGCCCCACCTGACTAGGCAACTTATTTACACCTCATAAATTAGCAATAATAATTAAAATGGAAAATAAAACTTAGATACATGCCTTACTTAATTAATTATTACAAAATTTCCCTAGGGAGCATGATTAATGTCAAATTGAGCCTCTCCTAGGAGTCCAGTATGGTCAACACTTTAATGGCCACTTTAAGGGGACATGACAATCACCAAGAACATTTTATTGAATTCCATGCACTCAGGAAAACACACAAATTATACGGTTTCCAAGCACCTCCGACACAACTGGTTACATCACATCAGATGGAAAAGCTACGTTGGAAAGACGCACCAATGTACATACCTCAATGTCAAGAAATGATATACTAACAAGCGAAGGACATATGAACAAACAACTAGAGATACAAGACTTAATTCGAAAACATCGCAAGATGTTTCAAGAGTTACCTATGGAGCTCCCACCAAATAGAAAAACTGAACACATAATTGAAATAGAACCAGGGACAAAACCTTCCAGTAACAAACCATACAAATGTCCACATCAAAAACGTTGCGACAGTTCACATAGTCATTGTCGTCAAATAAGCTTTGAGGACAAAGCTTCCCTTAAGGGGAAGGCAATGTAACAAATGCCAAATTTAAATATTAAATCTAGGTTAATTAAATTTAAGTATTAAAGCTAGGTTAATTAATTAAACTAAGAGGTGACTTGAAAAGTCACCTCTCTTCCCCCATAGGATATAAATTACTGGGGCACCTATTATGTAAATCACCTTCTACATTTATAAAATATACTTTTTCTACATTACATTCTTGCGTCCATCTTCTTTACTCTTCCAATCTACCTAGATCAAACCTCCCCATTGGAAAACTTTTGGACCTCCAAAAGTTGAGATCACTTAGAGATAGAATGAGGACACCATGGTCACCCTTATCCAATATTCTTTGTCATTCCTGCTTGAAAGATGACTATTTGTGCTATCACCACAAAGGCATATACATAAACAATATTGTTGGTTCGAATTCCTTTCCATCAATATGTTCGATTATGTTGATTATTTTGTTACTTATTATAGATTGTAAAAGTAACAAGGGATATAGAAGAATATGGAATTGAAGCGATTTTTAATTTGGATCGAATGCAAAGATATGTGTTCAAAATAATAGAAAAAACAAATCCACAAGAGAAGGCGTCAAATAGTTCCTAGATTCATTCATGGTTGTTGATTTAGATCCACTGAATAAGTTGGACTGTCAATCTACACTGTGACGATCCTCACAACAAAAGTCAGAATTAAAAACTCCAAATAACACATAGGATCCTTTTCGACTTTCCAATGCTGACTTTCCAAAACCAGTGGTTGTTGTCGACTTTCCAATGTCAACTTTCTGAAACTGAATTTCCAATACCGACTTTCTAAAACTGACTGTTGATGCTGAATAGATGTCGAATTTCAAATTACACTCCCGACCTTCCAGCTATTCCAATGTTGGATGATTTTAATTTTTTGGTCATTTGGGAGATCCACCTGGATCAAACTACTCCATTGGAAAAATTTTGGACCTCCAAAAGTTGAGATCACTTAAAAACATATGAGGACACCATGGTCCCCTTTTCTAGTATCCTTTGTCATTCCTGCTTGAAATATGGCTATTTGTACTATCACTACAAAGGAAAATACATAAACAATAGTGGTGAGTAAAGTAAAAACCCCTTCAATTCCATATTCATCTATATCCCTTGTTACTTTTACCAACCATAATCCATTAATCAGTGAAAAAATAAGCAACATAATCGAACATATAGATGAAAAGGATTTTGAACCAACAATATACTTGATTTTCTTTACAGGACATTCAATAACTAAAGGATCATTCATAGGTTTCAAAGTAAATTCAAACCTATATCTTGGATGTTCTTATGTGACAACTCTTCCTACTATTCTTCATGCAAACATCACATTTAACATATATGAAAATCAAATGTTTTCATGCATTCACACGATTATTTAAGCGTGTTGTAGAATCCTTGGACAAGTTAGTTTTTATATGGTGAGATTTGACAAGATACCAAATATCATTGTTAGTAAGATGGTACTTTCTCTCTTCTTTGTAAAATATTGCTTCCCTCCCAAAAAGATAAGGGCTTCCTAGTACAATACTACATAATTCTAATGGAACCACATCCAAATCAACTTCATCCAGAAATCTAGAAGTTATAGCAAATCCAAGTTTACATTGCTTGGTAACTTCTAGTTGTTCACAAACCCTTCCAAATAAATATGGCTTGGGGTGTGATTTAGTTTACAAACCAAGTTTTTTAACAATTTCTTCTATAATCCAATTAGTTTGTGATCCATTATCAAATAAGGTATCTATCTTGGTATGTTTAGAAATCACCCTGATGTGAAATAACTCACTCCTTTTCTTTTCATAAAAAATACGTTCATCTTTAAAACCAAAATTAGAAGAAAATTTACCTTAAAGACCCATGGCAACAACTTTTGTCTCATCTCCATATTTAGATACAAGATCTTGGACTCTGTCTGTGGTCTTTTCCCTTCCTCTTTGATGTTAGCCCACCTTGACTTCAACTTAGGATGTAGCTTCCAACAATGATCTGCATCATTCCCATCTCTTTGGAAATGCAAACATAAAAGCTTTGCATCCTCTTTCTTCACGTTAGTTGTCCTTATGAAATTCCCCTTATGCTTTCCTTTCAACAAAGGCACATCAGACATGCATGGTTCATGATTCATAGTATAAGAAACATATGAAGAAACTGAAGGTTTAGGAGGGTCACCACCACCTACTTCTTTGGCTTTCTTTCGTTCAAAATACATTTCCTCTACCATTGATTTAAAACTCATGAATGTTTCAAGGAATTATTTATCAAATTTAAAAGTATTTTCATCTCTCATACCTTCTTTTGGAGATGACATCTCTACTTGTGAAAATGTTTTCTTTAATCCAATTCTATTATAACCTTCACCTAGTAGTGAGGTATTTTTCTGCTTCGATCTGATCTCTGGATTGAATGCTTCAAGCGTCCCTACTCCTTTCTTAAGCCTTGATCTAGTTAACATTCACGCACTCCTAATTCTATGGTTAAACCAGCTCTGATACCATATGATCTGGAATTTTTCCAGGATCTTTGTAACCGTGGATTGTATATGTGAATTATCAAAACTGTTAACTTCTTCAAAACTTCTTTAAAGGATTTTAAACATCAACCTTTAAATAAAACATAGAAGTAAAAGGAAGTGCAAGTAAATACCTATGCAACCATAAACTAAAGACAACAACTTTGATAATGGAGTTTGACTCTAAAGGCCTACGTATTTGGGTCCTTGCTTCCAATGGGGACCATTTTAAATAAATATTCAAAGGCTAGTTACAAGAATCATGCAAATGGATGGACTAAACAATTTTAAGTGCTACCAAGAAGACTAATAGATCTCTGCTAGACTCCTCTCACCATTGAGAACTTCTCAACAATGGCTCACAAGTCTTCAATTATAGTTTTGTAATGTGGAAGGACAAGACAACAAAATTGATGCAAATATTGCAACACATATAATTACAAATTAAAGGAGAAGGTGTAACTCTAGGTTTTAAAAAAACCTTCACAAAGTTCACTTGGAATCTTCCCTCGACTCTGTAACTCTTAAATTTTGTCAACAACAGACTTCACTAATTCCCATATAATAACTAAATTTATACCTTGTTCTAACTGTGTACAAAAAGGACAGACACATCGATGTGAAACCTCAAGCGTACAAAATGAGAACTCTATGTCCTACACAATATCTTCAATCACTAGACAACCACATAGTCTGATTCTCTAGCATGCCACTTCTTTCGGTGCAAACGTAGATGCTCAATCATGCATCAACCATCAATGCTATACGCCCATCAATTCATTGATTCCACATCGACTATGCCTTCCTTGTACTTTACTGCACTTTGTGTTATGCACCCCCAGGGTTCTGTGCTCTTTGGTTCTATTCCTCTTCTTTAGACCGTCGCCCAACTATGGATTAAATAGCACAATAAAATGTCTTTTTTGGATATGCAGGTAGCATTTAGATCCATATGCAATACACCCCATCGGGTAAGAAATTTGATTCAATGCTCAAATTATCCATCAAGATAAGATCCAAGATTGAATGCATGATATTAGAAGTACGATTTATGGGTTCAATGCAAAGATATGTGTTCAAAATAATAGAAAAAAAAATCCACAAGCAAAGGCATCGAACAATTCCTAGATTCATTCGTGGTCGTTGATTTATATCCACCGACTATGTTCGATCGTCAATCTACACTATGTCAATCCTAACTGTGGAAGTCAAAAGTCGGAACTCCAAACAACACATATGATACTTACCTACTTTCAAATGTCGGCTTTTTGAAACTTTATGTCGAATTTACAAAGTTGAATCTCCAACGCTGACTTTCTGAAACCAACTATTGATGCCAACTTTCCAATTATCCTCTTGACTCCCGACCTTCCGATGTTAGAAGTTGGAAATTAGCACGGGATCAACAAATCTGTCATTTCCTCCCCCAAATCCTGATCATGACTTTGAAATTAGAATATAGACCTTTCTTCCACATGCTATGTGTCAAAATTTATTTGGTCCAAATGTCAAAACTTCAAATTATGATAACTTCCACATCCAAAGTCCAAATTTGACAAAAAGGGTATGACCGAAAATCCCTCAGCGAGATCTATACAATTGGGTACTTCTTATCAATGCTTGAATATTTTAAATTTTTGGTTATTTGGGAGATCCACTTGGATTACTGTGCATAGTAGATAACAATAGTCATCCATCTACAATAGATGACCACCCATCCTATTACGATGAACATACACTCGAGCCCGATTTCCATGAACTTTATCCAATTGAATCGATTCTTGAAATTCCTGTGCATTCCTTCCTTTCCCCATTTGAAAACCAAGACAAGATAAAAATAGTGAAAACTAATATAGCAGACGAAGTGGTCACAATGTATTTCAGATGACAGACACTAATCACAATCCATCATTTGAGAACTTGATCCTTGATCCTCTTCCATGAATTCTCCTTGCCATGGCATATTTGAAAGACAAAATAACTGGAATTTTTTGAGAATGATATCCTTGATACTTTTAATCGCTAAAGTTGTTGAGGTAAGAAGGAGCACCAACATTAGCATAGATCCCAATACGGTGACATTTGTTATAGTGATAGAGGGTCCCAATGGATTTCCTACCCGTATATAACTGTTATGCAACCAAGTCCTAGAAATAGCATAAAAAGAGAAAATATACCATAAGTGAGTAATCCATGCCTTAATAATGAAGAACATAGATAAATAGTAGTCCTCTTCGAGGGAGGAACCTCCTTACACAATGTACTGAGTACACAAGACAAGACAAGATACAATAGATGACTAAAATGAAAATATCTCCTTCATATATATAGGATACCAAGGTGTACAATAAAAACTAATAGACCCAAGCCGACATGAATAATATGTAATACACCACAACATAGGGGGTAATGCACCACCCTATAGGGGGGAATGTTCCCAACATTTAGGGATTAACATGATCCTCCCCTTAAAACAAGTGTTGTCCTCAATGGTTGGTTTAATTTGTATGAAGGACTCACCTTCCCATGTCTAATCCACATCTAGTAGGTTCTTCCACTTGATGAGGTACTCAATAATAGCATGATTTTTTAGTTGTTTGGTACTTGTTTCGATGATTTGTTCAGGTTCCCATATGATTTTTAATTCTTCTAAACTCCTTTGATGGTGATGTTGATATGCCTGTAGTTTCATATTGTTTCCTGACATCGTTGGTGTTGATGTAAGTATATCTTCGGAATGTATTCACTTGTATTTCTTATGTATTGTACCCCGATGTTTATTCCGGGAAGTGTTTGTAATTTAATTGAGTCATGTCATGCCTCGATGTTCCGATCGAGAGTTTCTATAATGGAAACAAGTCATGTCAAGTCAATGTGGCTAACCCTCTTATTGTTCAAGGGTTAAGGTCCCCACAGTTCCAGGGCCCTAGGGTTGTTAGACTCACCTAGTGAAGTCATCCCTAGTGAGTCATTGTCAAGTCGGGAATTAGTATAAATAGAGAGTGAGTCTCTCTATTTAACACACACTCACTCACACTCAATTGTAGCACATAACCGAGGGAGAAGAAGTTATTGGGGCTAGAAAAGAAAGAGGCTACTACTGTCGGGAGATCATCTTACTATTTTGGGTTTTACTTTTGGTGTTGATTCTATCTCTGAGTAAGTTGCGGGGTTTTCTCCATTTATGGTTTCCCCGAGGAAAAACACTGTGTTCATTGTCTCTTGTGTTTGATTGTTGTGCTTGTTATTCTCTCTGTTAAAGATCCTAATATAATGCTAGCTTAATCTTAAAAATATAACATGGTATCGGAGCTAACCTTAGAAGAAGACACTGTGCAGCTACAGGAACTAGGGATTACTACTTTGTGGTTCTCTCTCCACAAATTTTCAGCAAAATAAGTTTGGATTAACTCTCCTCCCTAGGGCGCATCTTTCTGTCGAAGCATAATCCAATTCTGAGCCTTTTCAATTTTGGACCCAACACTACTGCCGAAAATTAGGGCTTTCTACAGAAGTGGAATTTTTGAGTGGTCCCAGGCCTGTATTGATCTCCTCCCCAAAATCAAAGTTTAGAGATCAAGGCAAAGAATTTGGTTGGACAGAACTCTGAAAAAGCCAAACCCTAATATACTCCTGAACCAGCACTGCAGAAATTCAGCCCCAAATCCAGATCCGACATCTTGACTTGGTAAGATATAAATCTTTTGTATTTCCATTTTAGGTTCTCAATTAAGATGTCTTATCATACCAAGCTTGATGAAAAGCTTGAGGGAGCTAATAACTTCCGAGCCTGGAAGTATAGGATCTCCCTGGTCCTGGAAAAAAATGAGTTGGACTCCTACATCCATGAGGAGGTTCCGGTTCCAGAGGAATATGAGGAGAAGGCCTTACATAAGAAGAAGCTGGTTATGGCAAAGAGGATTATTGCTGATTCAATCAAGGATCACCTCATACCATAGGTGTCCTCCCTCAAGACACCTAAAGCTATGTTTGATGCCCTAACCAAACTGTTTGAAGAGAAGAACATAAACTAGAAGATGACTCTAAGGAACTAGTTGAAGAATGTAAAGATCCAAAATGAGGAGACCATCCAGTCATACTTCACAAGGGTCTCCCAGATCAAAGAACAACTTGAAGCAGTAGATGAAGAAGTGGAGAATGCGTAAATTGTGATGACAACCTTGAATGGTCTCCCTAGGTCATGGGATTCTTTCATCCAAGGAACCTGTGCTAGGAAGAATCTAATCAAGTTCAGTAGACTATGGGAAGAATGTTCACAAGAAGAAGCTCGAATAGCATCTCGAGAAGAAAAGATGGGAAGTGAAGATCAAGCTCTCACAATGCACTCCAAGAAAGGAAGAAGGGAAAATCATCATCACCAAGGTAAGCATTCTCATCAGAAAATTAATTTTGTAAGAAGGGATCCATCCAAACTCAGATGTTATACATGTGATGAAAGAGGAAACTTTGCTAGAATTTGTCCCATGAATTAAAATGGATCCAAGAAGAAGAATAACTCCAAAAGAAGACATCATGCTCACATGGCTAAGGATGATGATCCTCCCAGGAAGAAAGTAAAACAAGAAAGTGAAGACTCTTCAAGTGATAAAGAATATGTTCTGATCTCTGCTCTCATGGGAACTGTCACTCATGGAAGCAAATATTGGCTTATTGACAGTGGGGCTTCCAAACACATGACAGGTTTCAAGGAATCTTTTAAGAAACTATCAGAACATAATTCACCCCATAAGGTGAAACTTGGGGATGGCTACCAATATCCCATAAAAGGTAGTGGTGAATCCTCCTAAAAGCTAGACTCTGGAAAGTCTATGAAAATGAAGGATGTCTTGTTTGTACCAGGACTAAAGAAGAATCTTCTCTCCATATCGGCACTGGATGCAAAAGGAATGAGGGTTGCATTTGTAGATGACCAAGTCCTCATGTGGCCAAGAGGAAAGAATATTGACGATGCAATAGTAATTGGAGAACAAGAAGGAGGATTATACAAATTGAAGGGCCATTTAGAACAAGCTTTGTCCCATGACACAGTAGAGCCAAATTAACTTTGGCATAGAAGGCTTGCACATGTGCATTACAGAGCACTACCAATTGCAAGCAAACCTATTGAAGGTCTTCCGAAATTTCAAGCAAAACATGAAGGAGTCTACAAAGGATGTGTGAAAGGAAAGAACACAAAGAAGACATTTCCAAGTAGCAAAAGCAAAGCAAAAGGAATATTGGAAATCATTCACTCCAATATATGCGGTCCAATGTCATCCAGTTCTTTAAGCGGGTATGTATACTATGTTTCTTTTATTGATGATTATTCTAGAAATACATGGATATACTTTATGAAGAACAAAGATGAAGTTTTCAGCAAGTTCAAGGAATTCAAAGCCTTGATCGAGAACCACACAGAAAAGAAGATCAAGACCTTTCGATCAGATAATGGCGGAGAATTCACATCAAATGAATTCAAAGAGTTATGCAAAGATTCATGGACTAAGAAGGAGTTATCCACTCCATATAATCCACAACAGAATGGGGTTGCAGAAGGGAAGAATAGAACTATCATGGAAGCTGCAAGAGCAATGCTTCATGATCAAGATCTGCCCATGCATCTATGGGCAAAAGCTGCTAGAATAACGGTGTATGTACAGAACCGTACTCCACACTAAGTACTCGAGAATAAGACACCTGAAGAAGTATTTTCCAGCAAGAAACCAGAAGTCATCCATCTCAGAATATTCACCTGTCTAGTGTACATACACATTCCGAAAGAAAAGAGGACAAAGCTAGATCCTTCAGGGAAGAAGGGTATATTTGTGGGATACTCTGAAAGCTCGAAGGCTTACATAATATACTTCTCAGAATTCAAGAAGATCGACATCAGCATGGATGTAACATTTGATGAAGACTCAGCTTACAACAAATCCAGGAAGAGACCTGCTGAAGATCATAAAGAATCAGAAGCACCCATAATTCATGACACAACCATGAACGAAGAAACTCAAGAAGAAAACCAAGAATTTGAAGAACCTCAAGAACCTGTAGATCCACCTCAGGAAAAGAATCCTCACAAGAGGAAACCTGCTTGGGTACAAGAAGCTATCCAAGGTGCGGAAAGATATGGGGCTCCAGAAGAGAATCACAGAGAAAGGAAGAGGACCAAGTCTTGCTCCGGGTATGTAGCTTTATTTATCAATAAAGAACCTTCCAACTATGAAGAAGTGGCAGAATGGAAAGAATGGAAGGATGCGATGATCAAAGAGTATCAATTGATCATGAAGAATGGTGTTTGGGATGTTATTCCAAGACCAGAAGGGAAGTCGGTTGTAACTTCCAAATGGATCTACAAGATCAAGCATGTTGCAGATGGCAACATAGAAAAATATAAGGCAAGATTTGTTGCTCATGGATTCTCCCAGAAAGAAGGAATAGATTATGAAGAAACTTTTGCACCTGTAGCCAAATATACTTCCATCAGATTAGTACTTGCTCTGGCTACAGTGATGAAATGGAAGATACACCAAATGGATGTCAAGATTTCTTTCTTGAATGGTGTAGTGGAAGAGGAAGTGTATGTGGAGCAGCCACTCGGTTTTGAGACACATGACAGGGAGTCTCATGTGTGTAGATTGAAGAAAGCCCTGTATGGTTTGAAATAGGCACCCGGGACATGGTATGACAGAATTGATGGCTTTCTATGCAGTTTGGGCTTTACCAAAAGTAAAGCAGATTCCAACCTTTACTACAAGGTTGAAGATGGCAACCCAGTGATGCTCCGACTGTATGTAGATGATTTGTTTGGAATAGGTATGGATGGGTTGATTGCTGATACGAAGAGGAAGCTTGTTGCCGAGTTCAAAATGAAGGACTTGGGTATGATGCACTATTTTCTAGGCATGGAGGTGTGGCAGAATACGGATGGAATCTCCCTCGGACAAGGGAAGTATGCAGTAGAGATCCTGAAGAGGTTCGGGATGATGGACTGTAAGGCCATGACCACACCTATGGCATCGAACCTGAAGCTATTAAGTGATGATTCATCAGAATGGGTTGATGCTATGATGTATCGTCAGATGATTGGGTCCTTGATGTACCTGACAAACACGAGACCAGATATTTGCTTTGCTGTGAACACCTTGAGCCAGTTTCTGACAGATCCCATACATGTTCACTTGATTGCTGCAAAGCATATTCTGAGGTACCTGAGGGGTACAATTGATTATGGGCTCAAGTATGAGGTGAATCAGAAGATTAAACTGGAGGGTTATTTTGATTCAGATTGGGCAGTCAGGGCCATCGATAGGAAGCGCACTTCAGGGTGTTGCTTTAGTATGGGATCAGGTGTGATCTCTTGGTTTAGCAAGAAGCAATCCTGTGTGGCACCAAGTACAGCTGAAGCAGAGTATGTCGCAGCTTGTTCAACTAGTTGTGAGGCAGTATGGCTGAGGAAGCTACTGTCTGATTTATTTGATCTCTAGTTGGATGCTACTTGTATACATTGTGACAACCAGAGTTGTGTGAAGTTGTTGGAGAACTCGGTGTTCCATGACAAGTCGAAGCATATCGAGATCAAGTATCACTATATCAGGGATATGGTGCAGAGGGGAGCGGTGAAGCTCTAGTATGTTGCGACGGATGAACATATAGTTGATGTGTTGACAAATCCATTGGCTAGGGTGAAGTTTGAATACTTTAGGGAGAAGCTTGGTGTTCTCCCGATCGAGGTTTCCTCCAAGGGGAAGTGATGAGTCTGTGAGCCATTTTGACATGGTGAGAGGATTGGTTCCTTCCATGGTCAGATGTAAGGGCTGAGCCATTCTGTCATGGTGAGAGGATTGGTTCCTTCCATGGTCAGATGTAAGGGCTGAGCCATTCTGTCATGGTGAGAGGATTGGTTCCTTCCATGTCAAATGTGAGTGCTGAGCCATTCTGATGTGACTGTAAGATTGGTTCCTACATGATCAGATATAAGCATTGAATGCCATTCTTGGAATGGAGGCACCTGGTCAGTTACCAGGAAAGCTCAGTCTGGGACTGAGGGCCATTCTGATGTGACTGTAGGATTGGTTCCTACATGATTAGATGTGAGTGCAGAGCCTTTTTGACATTGGTTGTCAGATGTAAGTGCATAGCCCTTTCGGCATGGAGGATTGGTTCCTCACATGGTTGAATATAAGTGCTGAGCTTTTCTGACATTGGTTGTCAGATATGAGTGTTGAGCCTTTCTGACATTGGTTGTCAGATGTAAGTGCAGAGCCTTTCGGCATGGACGATTGGTTCCTTGCATGGTCGAATGTAAGTGCTGAGCCTTTCTAACATTGGTTGTCAGATGTGAGTGCTGGGCCTTTCTAACAGGGTTGTGGGATGTGTTCCCATATGGTCATATGTGAGTGTTGGGCGTGCCTTTCTGATATGATTATAGGATTGGTTCCTACATGATCAGATATAAGTGTTGGGTGGGCCATTCTGACTTAGGGTCATATATAAGTGTCGGAAGAAGACCTACATGGAGGCTAGGCCTACAACTAGCATGAAAAAGGGTTGGCTCTGTAGAACTTCCTGTGACAAGATGAATCAAGAGATAGCACTTGTGATGATGATCCAACATAGATGTTCCAAAACCAGAGATGATCCAGATCTAGTGATGATGATCCAGATCCAGATGAAGATGACTTGAAGATGAATATGACTTGGAGATGAAGATGAATTGAAGATGAAGATGACTTGAAGATGACGAGGACTCGATGATGATCTAGATGATACAGAGAAGAAGACTTGTGCTAATAAATTGTGTCGATAGAATACCTTCCTAGTTAAGAGGGAGTGTTGATGTAATTGAAACTTCGGAATGTATTCACTTGTATTTCTTATGTATTGTACCCTGATGTTTATTCCAAGAAGTGTTTGTAATGTAATTGAGTCATTTCATGCCCCGATGTTCCGATCGGGAGTTTTTATAATGTAAACAAGTCATGTCAAGTTAATGTGGGTAACCCTCCTATTGTTCAAGGGTTAAAGTCTCTGCAGTTCTGTGGCCCTAGGGTTGTTAGACTGACCTAGTGAAGTCGTCCCTATTGATTCATTGTCAAGTCGGGAATTAGTATAAATAGAGAGTGAGTCTCTCTATTTAACACACACCCACTCACACTTAGTTGTAGCACATAGCTGAGGGAGAAGAAGTTGATGGGGCTAGAAAGAAAGAGGCTACTGCTGTCGGGAGATCATCTTACTATTTTGGGTTTTAATTTTGGTGTTGATTCTATATCTGGGGAAGTTACATNAAAACACTGTGTTCATTGTCTCTTGTGTTTGATTGATGTGCTTGTTATTCTCTCAGTTAAAGATCCTAATATAATGCTAGCTTAATGTTAAAAATCTAATAGTTGGGATTCAGATAACTGCTTGTTGGTGCTCTATGCAATCTTCCATTGCTTGAACTCTAGATTTTCTTGTCACTGCTTCAACCATTTGCTCCATTTCATTCTTTTGGCCATAGCGGTGTTTGTAAGGTTTGATGCTAGAAGGAATTCTTCCCAAATTTAAGTTAATAGCATTGTCCAAATATCAAATAGCTGGATGAC
Source organism: Pseudotsuga menziesii (assembly GCA_001517045.1). Taxonomy (NCBI): domain Eukaryota; kingdom Viridiplantae; phylum Streptophyta; class Pinopsida; order Pinales; family Pinaceae; genus Pseudotsuga; species Pseudotsuga menziesii. The sequence goes on along the minus strand of LPNX010159652.1, from coordinate 97,678 downwards.
TTATTGGAATATCCTCAAATACCTTGGAAGGATTTTTAAGGACCCTTTGGATATCTGGCGAAATAGGAGCCTTACATGCTTCAACATCTCATGAGTATAACTATGTAATTAGACCATGTTTCCATTTCTTTAACAACGTTTTCATACCATTAGAGTTTATCACCTTGCTTGGTTTACCTGTGATGCCCTTTAACATAAATTCTTTTCCTTCCTAGGAGAATTTCATGAAAAGCTTTTGAAAATTAAAATCCATTGTTCCCAATGATTGTAACCATTGAACTCCTAATACAACATAACACCCCCCATTGGGATAGGAATCATGGGACTATTCAATACATATTCCCCCATAGTAAGATTGATATTATGGCATTCCCTTGAACAATTGGTGGTTCCTCCATCTGCAATCATTACTTGAAATTCCGGTGATGGATATACAAAGCAATTGAGATCTCTGGCTACTTTACAGTGAATCAAATTATGAGTACTACCAGAATCAATCAACATCTTTACCCTTTTATTTTTGATATATCCTTCGATCTTGAGATTTTGAGGAATGTTAATTCCAGCCAAAGCATGACAAGATATGGTGGGAGTAATCGCTTCTAGTTCATCCCCTTGTGGAGGTTCATGTTCTTTTTGTTCTTCCTCTTCACATTCTATGTAGAAGAGTTTCTTTTCTCCACACTTATGTCCCTTACTGTACTTTCTGTCACAATTAAAGCATATACCTTTCACTCTTCTTTCCTCTAGTTGTTGAGGTGTCAATGTCTGAGGTTGGTTAGAAGGAACATCATTCTCTCTATATATGTTGAAAGTGGTATTTCTAGTATTCATCGCCATATTTTTACTTTCATCCTTCCTTTCCATCATGAAATCCTTCTCTAGGGATGATGGTTCAAAGAGACGCACCTCATGCTAAATGTTATCCTTCAAGGTTCCAATTAAGAGATCTAACAAATTATCTTCTGAAATATTCTTCACTCTAAGACTTAATTGGTGAAATTGCTTGATGTGCTCTATAACTGGACCTTTTTGCTTGAGGTTTACCAACTAGCTAAAGAAGGTGTTGCTATTTATATCCCCATAATGTGCAATCAATTCTTCTGTGAATATAGACCAAGAGATAATAGAGTCCTTTTTACGATCACAAATCCATTAGTACCATACAAATTGACCAGGTTCTAAATATTAGGATGCAATAGTTAGGGTATTGCTGAAGGATTATAATAGTACCTTATGTATAATATTCTAGGCGATTATTTTGGATTGAAAAAAAACACATATATAGATTGGTAGGTGAATATTAAATATGAAACATAAAATTTGCAAATTTGGCAAATGTTATGATAAAAAAACATATTTTATGTTAATATAAACGATATTAGAGGCTAAAAATGACCAAATATCAAATTTATTTTTTGAAAAAAATCCCCAAAAATAGCCAATTGGGGAAATTTAACCCATAAAAATTTCCCTGGCAATAGTTACCTTTTGCAAAGTTGGCACCTGGCGTAGATCAAAGAATTGCTCCATCTGAAAAATCCATGTGATTATATCCTTGCCATCAAACTTTCTCAAGTCAATCTTGGGGATAAAGTAGTTCCTTCGACCTGAGTTGAACCCATGATGTTGTAGTGAATTATCAATTTTTGAGGACTCAAACTTCCTACTCTCCAATTATTTTTCATTTTTCTCAAGACGTGACTGGAATAAGTCCCCTTTTTCCTCCTTATCTTGTTCTTAGGTAGATACATGATGAATATAGCTATGTTTTATATCCTTCATCAATTCCTTCAATTCTTGAAGATCTTATTTTCTAGCCATCCCTTTGAGATCCTTTTTACAAGCCATCCCTTTGAGATCCTCTTTACTAGTCATCTTATTTTCCAATTTAAATAAGTCATCCATTTTCACATTCCTTTAATCATAACTTCCAACTTGGGCACTCTAAAAGATATGTCTTCCATTTCATTGTATGTCGGGGATGAATCCTCTAGGGGTTTGAATGGAGTGTGATTTTTTCCACTTCCTTTTGGTGGAATTTTGAACAATAAATATATATCACACCCTAGGGTTTACCACAAATAGATCCTTCTACTCAAAGCTATTCAAATTCAAAATGACATACCTTTTTCAAACCCTAATTAGGACATTGTTTAGGACATTGTTTTATGGCTGACTTGTAACTGAGGTAAAATTTAAATTTTGATTCCTTTGGGTCTGAAATTTAGGCCTTTGGTACCTTGATGTGTCCTCTTTTTAATGCCCTAGGTCTGATCTAATTTGGAAGTGCCAAAAAAAGGTTATTGCAAATATCCCAAAGCTTCTTATTTTTTTCCTTTCCAGAAGAGCGAGCTTGTACGATATTCCATGTGTCCAATATTTCATTTATGTGGTTGAAAATCCTACCACAGATACCCAAGTCTATTTTCTTTCAACTTGTCTCAGTCAATTTGGATGTTGGATACCTCAAATATGACCTTTTCCTCTAGAACACCTGTTTTAGACTAGGTTTTGGACTAGTAAAAACCCCTATATTCCTCCACAACTATCTTTGAAACTATAATAGATCGAGATCTAAATTTTGTACTCGAGATAGTTAGACCTATTTTAGAAGTGGGTTTTTAACCTCGATCTTAGAATACTTTTAGAAAAAAAACTGTAACGAAAATTCCAAGGTGGCTCATTTTGTAGAAGCCAGTCCTGAGGAAAGAGCTTCGATACCAAATGTTATGCAACCAAGTCCTAGAAATAGCATAAAAAGAGCAGAAATATACCATAAGAGAGTAATGCATGCCTTAACAATGAATAATAGAGATACATATCAATCCTCTTCGAGGGAGGAACCTCGTTACACAATGTACTGAGTACACAAGACAAAACAATATACAATTGATGACTATAACGAAAATATCTCCTTCAAATATATAGGAGACCAAGGTCTACAATAACAACGAATAGACCCACTAATATACCCAAGCCGGCATGAATAATATGTAGTACACCACAACATAGGGGGTAATGCAACACCCTATAGGGGGGAATGTGCCTAACATTTATGACTTAATGACAACACTGTTCTCTTGTTCATTTTAGATCAGCGATTAATGGCATAGATCTCAGAAACAATCTGAAAATAAGCATTGATCAGTGACACTACTATTTTGGTCGTGTATTTTTTTATCGCAGCATGCGCCATTCCCAGCAACAAATACCCATTGAACATAGATCATAACTCTACTGATATGAATCATCAACAACTCATTTTTTAGAGAATCGACAAGCAGGGCTTTGGTAGCAGCTGGGCTTGTCAGTGTTAATTGATCAAAACTAGCGACTTCGTATTTGGGCGATGTGTTTAGAGAGGTGAGAAATGTGAGCAAATTAATGGAGATGGAAATTAGAATCGAAGCTCTTCCGAACTCCAGTGAATACGCTTTTTGTAGGCATTTTTCAAGTCCAATGTTATCAGAACTATGAATATTGTTAATCCAATTGATAAGCCTACAAGATTTGCAAGCTCACCCAAATCTAAGAATGTTTCCTCCTCCATCGAAAGCCCTACCAAATTAATTAAGATATGAAAGAAGCGATGCTTTAGTGCATTGATATTCCTTACTTCTTCGATGCTTATAGTCTAAGTAGCATTGCTTGGCCACATGCCCAAAGGTTGTCGCCTTAACCTATAACTCGTGTATGCTAAAGCTCAACAATGTTGGTGATTCTCCTATAACTCTCCGATGCTAAAACTCAACATTGCATATGATTCTCCTATAGCTTCTTGGCGCTTCTGATCTCACGTCTCTGCCCCGTTTCTGTGTGGCCCTCCTGGCCCGCTCCGACATCTATCATTTTGTCCCATCCTTTGCCATCTCTTTGGTAGGGACTTAGCCGCAACGCAACTTTCGCCCTTTTTTTTAATTTACACTTTGATTTAGGTATAATATAAATCTATATTAATTTTAATTTTTTACTTTATAAATCAACATAAATGTTTAATTTTTTTAATTTTATTATTATCATATTACTTGTATATGTAAAGCATCTAGCTACCCTAAAACGAATATTTATTTTCCAATCCTTTTTGTTTAATCATTTCACCCATTTCAAATTAAAATTTAAAAGAATATCCTGCTAATCATCAGACAACATGTGTACAGTGATCCGTTAACAAAACGTTCGATGGGATATTTATTGCTTATTTTGATGAGATATTTATTTATTGTTCGTTTGGTAAACATTAACGTCTAGTTAATAACGTAATAAAGGGAGTAAAACTGTTATATAATCTCGTATTCATTGTTGGATTTTAATACTTTTAAATTTAACAGTTATATGCACAGCAATATTTATTTTTATATTATTTGAGAATTAATAATGTAAATAGTTTAAAAAAAACTTTCGATTATAAATTAATTTATGTTGACATTTTCAAATTATAATTTGTAATGATAAATTCGCATTTTGTCATCATGTAGCCAATCCCGGTTTTGTACGACTGAAAAGATAAGATGATTATTCTAATGATTCTCTGGTGAACCAGGTTTAGTATGAGTCCATTATCCATATATTTATTAAGACCTCCCAACGACAAAATTTGTTGTATATTAAAGATACGTACGTGCATTAATTTCTTGACAAGGTTCAATGACCACTTTATCATGATTCTGATCTCGTCTTTGAAGGAAAACAGAATTTGATAGGCCGGTGCGAATAGGGTAGGCCAATCAGCTACTCAGCACTAACTGCTCTTTGTCCACGTCAGCCAGATTTCCCGTCAGTTGATGGATTCTAAGTGGAACCTTGACGGAATATGGTTCGGCAAAGAAACAAACCAATCGGGATTCGAGTAACAGAGTTTTTAATTTTTTTTGGGAACCAAACATTTACATTTACAGAGTTTTGAACTAGAGTGCATCTACAGAGCCGGAACCATGGCGCATTGGTAAATTTGAGGGGATTTGAACACGAGACCTTTTATTTACAATCAATTTCAACAATTCCACTTTACCACTTGTTCTGTCCTGTCCCTCATGGGCTAAAAGTATTTTTGTTTGTTATTGGTTAAATCATTATATTATTTTTATTAAATAATAGCTCATAATATAATTGATTGATTTCACTAGAATAATTTTTAGTGTACCAAAATATATAGGTAACAGGTTCAATACAAACATAATGTTTAATATTCATCAAATATTATGGTATAAAAATTATGCAAATTTTTAGACATTTAGGAATGTTCAATTTTCTTTTCATTTAAAAGACAACTTAATATATAGATTTACTATGATACATGGTCTAAAGAAGTTGGAAAATGTCTCAAATAAATGACATCTTGATATGAATATACATTAAGGATCAACCCTATTTATGCATTTGAACGCACATGAACAAATCAACCTCACCTTCCAATTTGTTGTAAAACACGTCCATAACTATATAGAATAAGTCATTCAATTGAGTAATTCCATGAACATTAAACATTTTAAAAGCACAAAGTTATTGTTTGTAGGTTTATTTTAATCATAATAAAAAGTATTGCTAGAGTATGAAAGACAAAATCAGAAGATGTATAACTACAACATTAAAAACCAAATAAAAAAATTAAATTATATAAATAAATATTAATATTATATACACATCAATAATAAAATAAATATGGTTTATAAAATAAAATATTATATACACATCAACGTTTTGTAATATGCGACGGGAAAGCTCTGCAACTAGGGTTTTCTCCCATGGCGATAGAGGTAGATTGTATCCCGTGGAGATCTTGGGGATGGAGTACTCTTGGCGTCGTTCGTCACCTCGCTCTCTAATGGGGTATGTTTATGGGGATGGGATGGGTTTGACTTTCTCTTGTTTAACAAGGGATCTGATTAAGGTGGCAGCTGGTTTTTTTATTGTCGTTTTTTATATGGAGTTCACCCCCTTCGTAGGGGGCTTAGTACCAACCATTAAAAAGTAAGAATTTTGATGAATTTGGGTTTTCGGTTTTTGATTCTGTTAAGAACCCGTGTCAACCCCCCTCTTTATTTTTTTGGTATATTTTGTCAGACGCATATGCTTTGTAAGTCATCCCATTAGTATGTTGTATTATCCCACATTCATGGGGAGTAAGTAATAGTTGTTAAGTCGTCCAGTTAATATGTTACATTATCCCACATTCATGGGGAGTAATAGTTGTTTAGATTAGACTTAGTATATAAGTATGTGTTGAAGCTAATGAAAGCATTGAAGAGTTATTTTGTATTGAGCTTGCTCAAAGGAGGTTGCCCCCTCGAAGTGGCCTGTGATTAATAAAATCTCTTATGTGATCCATAATTTATGTTATATCGTGCATTCTTATTGTTTATTGCAGGAGGTTCTCCACATCTGGTATCATAGCACTTTCTTGGGCTCGTTGGGTGGAATTTCTGGATTTCTTTTTTTTTTGGTCGTGCTTCCTGGCGTTGTGAGCCTTACAGTTGTTCTTCTTCTTGCAGCAGTATTATTCATTCGGATCAGGGATGAAACCCTATCCGCTTAACTGTGGGAAGTACTTGGGCATAACCCTAAAACTCATTGTGAGGAGTACAACATGAACCCCGAAGTAGCTGGCCATTGAGAGGTACTGCTCCGTGAAGTGAGGGGTATTGCCCCAATACTCAAGCCTGAGACAACCTTGGTGGCCGAGTGACTACCTTTGAACCATTAGGAAGCCAAATATACTTGAGGTCCATCTCTATTTACAGTTGATAACGTGTAGAATTTTGGAATTGTCACAGATCTTTTACTCCATTTCCCATTGATAAAACACAGCTTCTAGCACACTTCTAGCACTGCCATAGATCAATTCTTCTTTAAAAAAAAAGAAAAAAAATTTCTGTTTTTTAGCCATATCTTCCTTGATTTAGCTCCATTTCCCTTGAAACTTCACCGTCACCCCTGTAATATCATTCTGCATATTCCTTCATTCAGGACCCTATCCCCATTTTCACTTCCTCAAGGCCGAAATTCCACATTTGTCAATTTTTTAGGGTTTGTCATAACTTCTCTGATTCTCACCCAATTGCCTTCAAATTTTTCCACGTCGTTCATTTTCCATTTTTGCTTCCTTGCCCC
>LPNX010159652.1:51969-90389 GCA_001517045.1 Pseudotsuga menziesii | reverse complement strand
AAACAAATCGAAGAAGAACTTGCCACCATCAAGTCCAAACTTGAGGATCTAGATCAAAAATTTCTTGGCCTCCATCTTCAGCATTCACCCATGAACAACCGCCGCCAGCCTAAGTCTTCTGCAGACACTGGGTTCTCATCGTCTAGCAACTTCCGCGGGCTGAAGCTGGATTTTCCTCGCTTCAATGGTGATGATCCAACTGGAAGGATTTATAGGGCAGAACAATATTTCAGTATGCATAACACTTTTGATGTCAATAAAGTCCCCCTTGCATCCTTTCATTTGGAACATGAATCACCTCAATGGTTCCATTGATACATCAAGGCTCATGCAGAGCCAAACTGGACAGATTTTTCCCAACTCCTCTTGCAGCAATTTGGCTTTAGTGCTTTTGATGACTTCACGGGATCACTCACTAAACTTCGCCAAACCGACACTGTGTAGGAGTATCAGACAGAATTTGAGAAACTATCCATTCACACCGAGGGATTGCCTAATGTATTCTACCATAGTTGTTTTGTCAGTGGTATGAAGGATGCAATACGCTCTGAGGTTAAAATGTTCTGCCCCAACACCATGATGGAAGCCCTAGGGTTGGCTAAGCTAGCAGAGGATAAGATCCCGGCTCAACAACGCTCCAAATCCACTCTTGTTCCATTTAGATCTATGGTTCCCCAAAGAACCCAAAATCCGCCAGCTCCTAGAATCACTCCTATCAAGCATTTGTCTGATGTAGAGATGCGGGAACGTCGGGAAAAAGGGCTTTGTTATAATTGTGACGAGAAATTCACCTGGGGACATAGATGTGTTGAGCAAAAGCTCTATCTCTTGGATGTGGATTCTCCACCCGCACCTAAAACTTTTTATGATGCTCAGGATCCAATAGACGATGATGGTGACATTCAACAACTTCCTGCTCCAGGGGACCAACCAGAGATATCTCTCCATGCCTTAGCCGGAGTCACCACCCCACAAACCATGCGGGTTAGAGGGTTCTTACAAAAACTCCCTCTTACAATACTCATTGATTTTGGTAGCACTCACAACTTCATTGACCTGAGGATCGCCAAACAGGATGATTGTTTCATCGATCCTTGCTCCAGCTTTGAAGTCATGATTGCCAATGGGGGCACCTTACCTTGCAAAGGGAGGTATTGTAATGTACGCATATCTATGGGGGATTATATCTTGCGCTGTGACATGTTTGCATTGCCCTTAGGCGGATGTGATGTGGTTTTGGGCGCTCAATGGTTACACACACTTGGACCCATTTTATGGGATTTTGCTGAACTTTGGATGCAGTTTTCAATCAATGGTACCAAACACACATTGCAGGGCTTACAACTAGGGTCTCTCAGCCTCATCAGTTCGCATCACATGGAAAAAATTCGTAAGAAATTCACATGGTGTCATCGCTTAGCTCCATTTCATTCAGATGCAACCTTCAGCAATCTAAACTACTCCATTGGATATCCAACAAATTTTGGATCGATATGCATGTGTGTTTGCTGAGCCAGTGGGATTGCCACCTTCCTGACCCGAGGACCATCATATTCCGCTCCTTCCTGGAAGCGCCCCTCCCAACATCAGGTCCTATCGCTACCCATTTCACCACAAGACAAAAATTGAGATGCTTGTTTGCGACTTACTGAAGCAAGGTGTTATTCGCCCTAGCACTAGTTCCTTCTCTTCACCGGTCCTTCTAGTCCGGAAAAAACATGGGTCATGGCGCCTTTGCATCAACTTTCAAGCACTTAATCACATCACAATCAAGGATAAGTTTCCAATTCCTGTTGTTGATGAGCTCCATGGTGCTCATTTTTTCTTCAAGTTGGATCTTCATTCTGGGTATCACCAAATTTGGGTCTATGCAGATGATATTCCTAAAACAACTTTCCACACACATGATGGCCATTATGAATTTTTGGTCATGCCATTTGGCCTCATAAATGCCCCTTCCATGTTCCAGGCATTGATGAATAAAATATTTCGACCCTACTTGTGAAACTTCATTCTGGTCTTCTTTGATGATATCCTCATCTATAGTAAAACCTGGGCTGAGCATCTCCAACATCTGGATATTGTACTGCAACTTTTTTGTGATCATCATCTCTGTGCCAAATAATCTAAATGTGTTTTTGGGCAAAAGGAAGTAGAGTATCTCGGGCATATTGTTTCAGCACAAGGGGTTCATGTCGATCCTGCCAAAATCGATGCCATGAAAAATTGGCCACCTCCTCAGACCTTGAAGAGCCTTCGTGGGTTTTTGGGACTTACTGGCTACTACCGCAAGTTTGTCAAGGATTATGGGAAGATTGCAGCTCCATTAACAACTCTACTAAAAAATGATGCTTTTGCATGGACACCTACTACTGAGTGTGGATTTGAGAAACTGAAACAAGCCATGTGTACCACACATGTTCTAGCTATGCCTGATTTTTCCAAGCCCTTCACTATTGACAGTGATGCTTGCAACAATGGAATTGGTTCTGTCCTCCTCTAAGACGAAAATCCCATTGCGTTCACCAGCAAATACCTGTCTGGTAAGAATTTAGCCACCTCTACATATGAGAAGGAAATGATGGCTATTTTGTATGTCGTACAGAAGTGGCATCCATACCTCTTAGGGAATCATTTCTGCGCCTAGAATGATCACCGGAGTCTGAAATATTTCCTAGAACGACGAGTCTCATCCCCAACACATCAAAAATGGGTTAGAAAACTCATGGGTTATGACTACGAGATCACTTACAAGAAGGGTAAGGACAATCTTGTGGCAAATGCTCTTTTAGCTATTTCTATGCCTATTCCAAATTGGTTACAATCTGTTCAGTGAGGCTATGTCAATGACTCTTCCTTATCTCAAATCATCCAACAGTTGGCCAGTAATCCTTCTCTTGTACCGCATTACTCTTGGGATGGTTCTTCTCTGAGATACAGGGGTCACTTGGTGCTTCCCCAGAGCACAGATCTTCACCAGGCTGTCTTCTATGAACTCCATGCTTCTCTAGCAGCAGGGCACTCTGGGTTCCTCAAAACATATGAGCGAGCACGACGTAATTTCTTTTGGAAGGGAATGAAATGGGAAATTCAACAGATGGTTGCTGAATGTGATACCTGCCAGTGCCACAATGGTGAAACTACACTCCTCCCTGGATTGTTCGAACCCTTACCCATCTCTATTTGGACAGATATTTCGATGGATTTCATTGATGGGCTCCCTAAATCTGGAGGGAAGACCGTAATCTTGGTTGTGGTTGATTGACTCTCCAAATATAGTCTTTTTTGTGCTCTCAACCACCCATATATTGCCTCCTCAGTCGCACAAATTTTCATGGACCAGATATTCCGTCTTCATGGCATCCCTTCTTCCATTGTCTCAGACTGCGACGCAACTTTCACAAGTCATTTTTGGACCGAACGCTTTCTCCTCACTGGCACCAAACTGGAAATGAGTTCAGGATATCACCCACAAATAGATGGTCAAACTAAAGTCACCAACAAATGCTTGGAAACTTATCTTTGTTGCTTCACCTCTGAACAACAACATCAATGGGCAAAGTGGCTCCCTCTCGCTGAATGGTGGTACAATACTTCCTACCATACTGCATCTAAATGACTTCATATGAAGTTGTTTATGGGAAGCCACCCCCAGTGCTCCTTCCATACACCCCCCATAGTTCACTAGTTCGGGCAGTTGACATGGTTCTGCGAAACCGTGATCAGATTCTCCACATTCTGCAAGAGAATCTTCACATGGCAAGAAATCGCATGAAGCAGCAAGTTGACCAACACCGTTCTGAGTGCACCTTTCAAGTCGGTGATATGGTTTTTCTTCGTTTGCAGCCTTACAAGCAATCCTCCCTGAAACTTAAAGGGCATCAAAAGCTGGCTCCAAAGTTCTATGGGCCATATAAAGTTCTTTAGAAGATTGGGTCTGTTGCTTATAAATTGGAACTTCCTCCTTCTCACATTCATCCAGTCTTTCATGTCTCTTGTCTCAAGAAAGTGATTGGCACCAACATCAGAGCACAAACTGTTTTACCAAAGCTAGATACAGAAGGATCCATCATTTTGGAACTGGAGGCCATCCTCAATAAGCGCACTCATCAGCTTCGCTCTCGGGCCATAACAAAGGTCATAATTCAGTGGCACGACATGCAACCAGAGGATGCTACATGGGAACCGCTCCTTGAGATTCAACAGTAGTTTCCACATCTAAAGCTTCAAGGACAAATCTTTTTCTAAGAGGGAGGGGATGTTAAGAACCCGTGTCAGCCCCCCTTTTTATTTTTTTGGTATATTTTGTCGGATGCATATGCTTTGTAAGTCGTCCCATTAGTATGTTGTATTATCCCACATTCATGGGGAGTAAGTAATAATTGTTAAGTCATCTAGTTAATATGTTGCATCATCTCACATTCATGGGGAGTAATAGTTGTTTAGATTAGACTTAGTATATAAGTATGTGTTGAGACTAATGAAAGCATTGAAGAGTTATTTTGTATTGAGCTTGCTCAAAGGAGGTTGCCCCCTTGAAGTGGCCTGCGATTAATAAAATCTCTTCTGTGATCCATAATTTCTGTTATATCATGCATTGTTATTGTTTATTGCAGGAGGTTCTCCACAGATTCTTTTGCTACAACACTGTTTCCATGTCGGGTTTCTTGATCTTTGTTGTTTTTTATTGTTGTTTTACCTCGTACCTTTCGCAACTATGTGCCTTTCCTTGTCTGTCGGATACTATCCCGTTTGAGGTGGGTACCATCAGTTGGGGCTTTTCGACTTCCTTATTTTCATGTTATTTTCTCCTGGGAACGATTTTTTCTTTCGTTATTACGGGGTTATCGGTGTCACGATTCTTCTTATCTCATGGAAGGTCTTTTGGGTTTTTTCGGTCGAAACCGCTTTGTTTCTTTTCTTTTTGTGGGTTTTACAACTGCGACCATTTATATTGCGATAATCGGAACTAAAACCTTTTTCAGCCCATTGGCTGTTTTTTCACTAAGCACAATTATTAAGGTTTCTATGCAGTTTCTGGTCGTTTTTTCGCTAAGCACAGTTATCCCATTTAAGGTGGTTGCCGTCAGCTGGTGCTTTCCGGCTTCTTTATTTTATTCTGGGAACGGTTTTTTTTTCTTATCATTATTATGGGGTTATCGGTGTCACAGTTCTTCTTACCTTGTGGTAGGCCTTTTGGGTTTTTACGATCGGTGATGCTTTGATTCTTTTCTTTTATGGGTTTTACATCTATGGCTGTCTGTATCACAGTTCCCGTAACTAACCTTATTTCAGTCAGTTGGTTGTTTTTTTTCTAGCACGGTTATCAGGGTTACAGTGAGGTTTTTGTATACAGGGTATTACCTAGTTTGGACATTGTTTTCGTCTCGGTTTTATCATGGTGTATCCTCTTTGTGTCAAGGTTTGCTGGCTGTCGCAGGGACTTTTGTGACTGTGGGCCAGTTTTCTCTCTGTCTTTTGTGTTGCGTTTCTCGAACTGGTGAGGGGGTTGTCATCCGGTTATTAGATGGCTGATACAAAGGTGGTGGGAGGAGCCCCTCATGATAACCCTCAGGATGGTTTTCATGCCCACCATGCTAGGAGGAATGTGAAAGCGATAAAGGCTCTGGAGGAAAAAAGGAGTTATGTCTTGGGGCATGATGTTTATATGGACAGGCTGGAGGCTCTTTTTTTGAGCTTTAGTGGGAAGAATTGAATATGCCTATATTGGAAAGAAGGAGTGGGTGGAACGAGACACCATCCATTGGAAGCCTATCTTGAATTATGTTCCCACCATCAGCCTTCTTGAGAACCACTGTCTGGTTTTTGTCTTCCTCGAGGACAAAGATGCTTCGCAGATTTTGAACTCTCTTTGGATCATTAAGAAAGGCTCCCTAGTGCTCAGTAGATTGCATTCTGATTTTGACCCTCTCAGGGAGAGGGTGACCATATGCCACTTGTGGGTGCTCCTCCCGGCATTGCCATTCCCACTGTGGAGCAAGGACTTCCTGATTTGCCTTTCTAACTCCTTGGGGCACTTTGTTACGGTGGAGGAGGATTTCTAGCTTATTTTTGACAAAAGGATGGCTAAATTACTAGTTGAAATGGACATCTCATAAGGGCTTCCAGCTGAAATTGAGATCTTATGCAATAATATTCATAATTGTCAACGATTGGATTATATGAACATCCCCTTTCGGTGCAATTGTTGTCATGAGGTCGGGCACCTTTGTTGTACATGTCCTATTCTTCTACATGGCACATCTCCTTTGGTTGGGACCAGGCTGGATTCTCCTCCGAACAGGTCTTCTTTGTCAAGCCCTCCATTGTTAGAGCCTTACTCGTCATCTCGACCTGAAGGTATGTGCAGATCTCTTTCCCCTACTAATTATGAAGATCTCACTAAAGGAGAACTCCTCTTTATTCAAGATGATGAAAAGTGTAGGACTATGACCCCCTCCTGTGTTTCTCCCTCTGTATTCCCACCTGTCTTATGGGATACTGATTCTAGCCTGGTCCATCCTACCACTGTCTCCACTCCATTGATTTCCAATGATGTCTCTCCTATTATATAGGACATTGTTTCCTCCCCTACGGTGAATTCTGGCAGTGACTCTTTCCTTTATAACTCTCAATAGTTCCCTCCACTAGCTCCCGTGGAGACCTTTGATAGTCCTATCCTTCAAGCAGCTAGTCCTTGTAATTCTCTAGCTTTTTCTGATCTCGCCTTGATGAAGTCTTTGTCCATTTTCATGGCCAAGTCTCATCTTTCACCCTCGACCCTTCCTTTAGAGTCAACTCATTTTGAGAATGTCACTACTAGGAAAGCTAAGAAAAAGTTTGTTACTGACCCACAAGGGGGTATTGGATCCATTTCCTTTATGCTACTTTCTGTGAGGATAAAAAATGCAGCCAGGGCCTCTTCTTCTCCCTCACAGTCTACTCTCTCATTAAGGGCGCTTAGAGCATCGTATCCCACCAACCTTGGCCCCTTATGAGGATTATCTCTCTGAATGTGTCTGGCTTCAGGGGGTTGGCCAAAAAAAAAACCATCCAAACACTTTTTTCTTCCTTATCTCCAGATATAATACTTATTCAAGAAACTATGTGTGGTTTCCATCAAGCCCTTTTGGCCTTTTCCAAACTCTTGCCAAGTTGGGAGTTTTGTGCCTTAGGATTTGTTGGCCTCTCAGGTGGAATTTTGACTGGATGGAATCCATTGTCTGCTCGATGTAAAGCTTTTCAGACTTTTGCTGGTATATTGGTCAAGAGAAAGTTTCGTGGCTCCTTCACTGAACTTTCTATACTCAATTGTTATGGTCCCTACATTAATAGAACCTCGTTTTGGAACAATGTTGTTATTGGAGTTCTTCTCGGTTTACCGAACTTGATTTTTGCAAGTGATCTGAATTTTACCTTAAATGATGCTAAAATTTGGGGGAAGTCAGCCCAAATGGACCTATTGGCACTCTTCTTTTCACAAATGATTGAAAAATCCAACTTGATTGACCTGGCTCTGACTTTTGCTGGTCCTACCTGGAGGAATGACAGGGTGGGTGATGAGGGAATCAATACGAGGCTGGACGAATTTTTAGCCTCGGCCTCTCTTTCTCCTCTCCTTGCGAGACATAGAGTTTGGGCCCATCCCTCGGAGGTCTCAAACCACTATCTTGTGTGTTTATAATGGACTTCAGACTCCTCACATATTTACCCCTTCAAATGTAACAGAGCTTGGCTGCAAGAGGAGGAATTTATCAAGTTAGTCATTGACTATTGGTCTTTTGAGCTTCCCCCTCAGGAGGACAATGACATGTCTAGATTGGTTTTTAACTTAAAGAGATTAAGATGAAGGTAAAGGACTAAGAAAGGAAAAAGAATCATTCAATGAATGAAGAATTGTATGAGATAGATAGGGGTATTCTTACCCTCTTAAATTCTAGTACCTCGGGCATTCTCAATGAACTAGAGCATGAGAACCCGTTATCTCTTAAGAAGCGGAAGGATAAATTATTGGCACATGAACTCCTTACCTGGAAGCTGAAAAGTAGAATTAAATGGTCGGAGTTTGGGGATGGTAGCACCAAATTCTTTCATAGTCATGCTTAAGCCCGCAGGAATTTTAATGCCATCTGGGAACTCAAAATGAGGAAGGTGGATGGGTGGAGGAAATTGTTTAGCTCAAAGAGTTGGGGGTGAAACATTTTACAGAGTCCTTCAAAGATGATGGAAAGTCAAATATAAGTGACCAGTTGAAGGTGATTCATCTCTTTCCCTCTCTTGTAACTATTGAAGAGGCCACTTGTTTCACTAAGGCAGTGTCTCTTACTGAAGTTGAGGGAGCTCTGAAATATTTTAAAAGGGACAAAAGTCCAACCCCGGATGGATGGTCTATGGAATTCTATCTTTAGTTTTTTGAGTTGTTGGGTGGTGACCTACTCAAGGTTGTGGAATTCTCTAGGAATGAAGGAAAGGTTATAACCTCTCTTAACTCTACCTTCTTGACCCTTATACCTAAGTGTGAAAGGCCACAAACCTTTGTTGATTTTTTCCCCATCTCTCTAGGTAACCTGTTGTATAAACTCATCTCAAATATTGTAGCTAATAGGATTAAACCCTTTCTTGATAGATCCATATCTCGTGATCATTTTGGCTTCCTAAAAGACAGACAAATAATGGAATTTGTAGCAATAACCCAGGAAGCTTTGCACTCTATAAAACAAAGAAACAAAGTTCCCTTATTCTCAAATTGGATCTGGTTAAAGCCTTTGACCATGTAAAGTGGACCTTCTTAAGGCTCATATTGTTGCAAATTGGCATCCCTCTCATGGGGGTGAACTGGATCATGGGATGCATTACTTCTTCAAACTTTTCAGTTTTGATTAATGGAACTCCATCAGGCTTCTTCTTGGCCTCTAGGGGTATAAGACAGGGATGCCCCCTCTCCCCCTTTCTATTTACTGATCATTGAAGGGCTCAATCTACTCATAAAGGATGCTAGGGATAGAGGGAAGATTCAAGGTATTAAGATCTCTTCCTCCCTTGCACTTACTCACTTGCTCTTTGTGGACGATGTCTTACTCTTCGGGGTGGGGACATTGGAAGAATGGCAGTCTTTTGTAGCCTTATTGGACTTATTTTTTTCTGCTTCGGGAATGTGCATAAGTGTTGAAAAATATTCCTTTCTATTCAGTGAAGTGGACGAGGGGGTGATGAACATTATCTCTAGGATACTGCCTTTTAATATGGAATCTACTATGATTGGTTTCAAATATCTGGGTTATTACTGAAACCACTTGGATACGACATGAAGGACTAGATTTGGATATTAAAAAACTTTGAGAAAAGGAGGTCTTTTAGACTTCTTTCTCTGGGAGGCAGACTCATTCTTATTAGAGCAGTCCTTACTGCATTGCCTATGTATTGGTTTGCTCTTGCACCCTACCCATTTCCATCCTTAACACACTTTGACATTTTATATTTGCTTTTATCCGGGGAGACACTTCAAACAATCATCATATGCACCTGGTAAGCTAGTAGTCTCTCTCCAAACCTATGGAGTTTGGGGGTTGGGATATCAAACAGCTGGAGTGGTTTTGTACAGCTCTGAGACTGAATTTTTTTTGGATGGCTCTTAATGATACTGGCATCTAGCATCAAATCATAAGGAAAAAATATCTTATTGACCTGTCAATTGAGGATTGGTTGCGGAAAAAGGTTCTATGTGAAAGGTACATCTTATTTTTGGAATGGATTTATTAGAATCCTCACTTGGATCACCAGATAATTAGGGTGGAAGACTGGTAATGGTCAAAGCATCAAATTGGGTATTGATCCAATTATAGGATTGGACTCCTTCCAAATCCTATATGAATATCTCATAGAGTACTTATGTGACTATGGACTTCATACACTCTAGGATGCTTGTAATTTGGGTTTTGGTCTCAATAGACAGTCTTATTGGATTACGTCAGAGGACTTCGAACTTGGTGGCAGATGGAAATATGAATGGGACTGCTATATCAAAGACCTTATGCAAGGGGGATTAAGGCTATATGAACTGTCGGATAAGCTTTTGTGGATGCACAATAAAAGAAATGGTGAGGTAACGACCAACTATGCATATGAATTTCTTTATTAGTAATAAAGAAATTCCTTTGATTCAATATGAATATCAAGGATTATCTTTTTTCTTCTGAAAAAAAACGTGAATATGCGATGTCAAAAATTTGTCCCTCTAAAGCACATCAATTAGAGCAGTATGTTTTTGGATCCACGGTTCCCATATTCAGTTTATTAATCAAAATATTTTGATTTATATTGTATACATGAAAATAAACTTCAAACAAAATTCATTATCAACATATTTTTTAATCCTTAAAAGATTATTTAAAATTAATTTAAAATTGAACACTTTAAAATTATAAAATAAAAAAGCATAAAAGTTGTTACACGGACATGAAACTTTAGTTTCCAAATCTTTATCGCTGCCACTTTATTCATTTTATCTCTGAATTTCCTTATTAGTAATGGCCCCATAATATATGGACTCATCCATTCTCGTCGCTAAATAAAATGGGTCATCGCTAATCATCACATCAATATGGAATTATCATCTATGTATGTAGTTAGGTACACATATTAGAGAAGGCCAAACAACACCAGATATGGCATTCATGAGATCAATATTCCTTCACTTCACTTCACTGGTTGGTTTTTGTACTTCAACTCGGTGGGTGGGAAAGGTTGGTTAGCATCGAGCTCCTTTCCTGCAGGAGAGTATGCCTGCATTCTGGGTGAGTGGCCCGATGAGGGTTGAAGGCCTCGCTACCAGACTCAATGCTTTCAAATATGCGGAAGATGCTTCTGCTCCTGATGGCGTGAAATATGCACCGTTCAGCATCATATTTCCTTTCGATCTCCAGTTCCAATTCTTCCATTGATCCTCGTCCTTGTTTATCCTCTTTGTTAGCTCTTTAGCCAATTGACTTGTAGGTGCCAAGAATCTAATGCCTTTACTTTTGATTGTGGGGTTTGCAATCCCCCCAATTGCATACACGTCCCAGTGAGTGTAGTCATTGTTCACCACATGGAAGTATCCATTCCTACACCTGCATTCATCATTCACAAATGTTCATTTCTTTGTAAGATCACTGCCACACTGAAATAAGAAAATGAAGATCTATTTACCTTGTCATTCTTTGCACAAGTCCTCCAAAATGATTGTATGCAATTGTCACCTACATGTTAACATCGTGAGTATAGCTATCACTATAACCCATCAACATCACCTGCAATGTTCAAACAAAAACAGAGCAACTATTATAATTGTTCCAGTAATTTTTTTTCTTGGGGTTCAACTACAATCTACTTCAAGTGTGAGTACCTCGTTGTGGTGAGTGAAATAGTTGTTTGAGATGGTAATAGTAGTGGATACCATGATGGCATCAATGAGACTGTCTACATAGTTGTACAAGGAGAAATGGTCTACCCAAATGTGGCATCCTCTCAAGATGGAGATCCAATCTCCATTGCAGATAGTTCTCCTTCAAATTCTTGTTCTGTTCGATGTCGATCTGCTTGTTGTCTCGTTCTATTCCTAGTGACGTTCAGATTCTCCTTAAGTATTTAGACAACCCTTTGGTTTTCTTCTAAATGGTCATTTACTGATGCGACCCTTGCTTGGTTTGCAATGAGATCCTTCAATTTCCGGGGTTCATATCCATAGAGAGCTTGAAATTGTGTCATTTTTGTGGATGTATGATAAGTAGAATTATACCACTATTCTCCAAGATGTAGCCATTGGAACCACTTATTTTGCTTGTCAGTTACAAAGAAGCGATGGTGGGTTTTGACGAGTTCTGTCTGACCATCTATTTGAGGATGGTAAGATAAACTCATGTTAAGTGACGTCCCAATTTGCTTACAAAAATCTCTCCAAAAAATTCCTTTAAACTTAGCATCTCTATCACTTAAGATAATTTTGGGAAACATGTGTAACTTGTAGAAATGTTTACAAAAGGCTTCAAGTGTTTCTTTTGCAAAGTTGGTTTTTTTCACCCCTACAAAATGCACATATTTGGTTAACCTATCTACTACTACTAATATTTTGTCCTTTCCATTTGACATGGGTAGCCCTTCAATGAAATCCATTGAAATTTCCTTCCATTTCTGATTTGGGATATGTAGTGGATGGAGTAATCTCGGACTTGAGATATTCTTAGTTTTGTTTCTCTAATAAATGTCACATTCTGCAACATACATTTTAATGTCCGCATTCATACCTTTCCAAAAAATTGATTGCCTTGCATTAGAGTAGGTTTTAAAAAATCCTACACATCCTGCAGCTGGGCAATTATGTGACTCCTTAAGCACTTTGGTATTAAAAATTGAGTAGGAACTTAAGTATATTCGTCCCTTGTACCATAAGAGGTCATTCTTCCATTCAAAAGTTAGATACTGATTTATGCTATCAATTATGGGACAAATCTCTATATTTTTGGCATATTATGTTCGAATTTCCAAAAATTATGGGACCACCAATGATATGGTATAGACTTGTACTTCTTCGTATTTCCTTGAAATGGCATCAAATACTACGTTGCACTTTCCCTTTTTGTTAGATATCCATATCGAAGGTAGATATTTTCTTGATCCACTTTTGTTGTCTAGTCGTTAATTTCTTTTGCTGTAATAAGTGTTGCAAACTGTTACGATATGTTCAAATCATGAACTTTCGTCCCAAAAAGTATTTCCACCATTTTGTTAATGCATGCATGATGGCAATCATTTCCTTTTTGTAAGTAGATTGTAGGCATTCTCTTTTGTTCAACTTTCTGCTTTCAAAAACAATTCGATGACCCTCTTGCATTAACACAACTCATATTCTGAAACCTAAAGCATCACATTCAATTACAAAGGGTTCTGAAAAATCGGGTGTTTCCATAACAAGGGTTGAAGACATAATTTGTTTCAATGTTTCAAATCATTTTCTTGCTTCATCATCCCATTGAAAGGAATTATTTTTTAGGAGGATTGTTAGTGAAGCAATTACGTGAGCATAGTTCCTGATGAATCTTCGATAATAACACATTAATCCCAAGGTCCTCTCAATTTTGAAACATTATTTGGTTGGGACCACTCCTTTATCGCTTGGATATTTATTGGGTCCACCTTGAATCCTTCCTTTGAGATAATGTGACTGAGATACTCTACTTTTTGTTTTCCAAATGTGCATTTCGAATTTTTAGCATAGAAATGGTTTTCCTCCAGAAGAGATAAGATCTTCCCTAGATGCTTCAAATGTTCCTTCCACGTCTTGTTGTATATAAGGACATCATCGAAGAAGACTAACACGAATTTCTTGAGGTGTGGCTGAAATAGTTCATTCATAACTGCTTGGAATGTGGCAGGGGCACTGGTTAATCCAAAAGGAATTACTTTGAATTCATAGTGTCCTTCATGAGTTTGGAAGGTTGTCTTTGCGATATCTTCTAATCTGACCCTGATTTGATAGTATCTTGAACTTAAATCAAGTTTTGAAAAATATTTTGCGTCATGGAGTTCATCCAACATATTGTCGATGAAAGGAATTGGAAACTTGTTCTTGATCGTTATTTTGTTTAACCCCCTATAATTTATGCATAATCTAAACGATCCGTCCTTCTTTCGTACTAACACAATTGGAGCTACATATGGGATTCTACTCTTAGTGATGACCCCACAATTCAATAGGTCTTGAACTAGTCTTTCTATTTCTATTTTTTGGTGGTGGGGATACCTATATGGATTAAATATGTATACCTATTGGGGATGCCTATTGGTTCTACCTATTGGGGATACCTATTGGTGCTACCTATTGGGGATACCTACTGGGGTTGAATAGTCCCCAGTATCATTCATGGTCATTGATTTAGATCCACTAACTATGTTGGACCGTCGATCTCGAATGCGATGATCCTGATTACGAAAGTCGGCAGTCATAATTTCAAACAACACATATGATCCTTTCTGAATTTCCAATGTCAAATTTTCAATGACGACTTTCCAATGCCAAATTTCTAAAACCAACTGTTGATGCTGACTTGATGTCGACTTTCCAATTATCTTCCCAACTCCCAACTCATAACCTTCTGGCTATTTCGATGTTGGAAACTTGAAGTAGGTATGGGCTCAACAAAACTATCATTTCCTCCCCTGACTCCCGATCACAAATTCAAAAGATGAAGATAGAACTTGCTTCTACATGCCATGTGTCAAAAGCTACATTAGAGAGAATTTGAGGTAAAAAATGGGCCTCCTAAGAGATGTACTACAAAAATATAAGATATATTAAAATATTATGAGTTAGGGGTTTTATGGGGTAGGTATATATGACAACTCACCTCCTACACTACTTTTTATGCACAATATAAATAACCATGGTTGAGTTACTTTTCTAAATTGACTATAAATAAAATTAATAAAATAACTCTAGAGTGATGTGACTAAGATTCATTGTAAATTCCCAAAAATTTATTGTCCTTTAACATTTATTTGTCTTGAACTTGTAAATAAAATTAAATAAAAATGAATTTAATTTATATGCATAACTAACATATTTTTTTCATATAAATATCATTCATGAATTTAATTTATTTCAAAAGTACAAGATTATATATATATTAGTTTGACATTATGATATTAAATACAATTGAGTGAATATATAATTTAAAATTAAAAAACATGAAAATGACAATATATTATTTTATAAAAAAATGTGAAAAAGACATTTTTATGAATTATGAGTACTTTACTTGAAAATGACAATAATATTATTTAATGAGAAAGTGAATTGTGAGTACTTTACTTGAAAATAACAATAATATTATTTTATGAGAAAGTGTGAAATGACTTTTATTGTGAGTACTTCACTTTATGACTTAAAAGTACTTGTACCACTACCTTGGTTAACTATGGATTTTCATCCACCATAGAAAATGTGACAAATATACATTCTTAACTCATGCAATACCACCTCAACCATGGGGGATGATGTCATCTACTAGAATGTAATTGGTTGATTTTTATAGTACATTTTGGTCTTTTTGAGGCCCATTTTTTACCTCAAATTCTCTCTAATGATTGGTCCAAATGTCAAAACTTCAAATTGTGACAACTTCCACATCCGATTTCCAAATTTGACAAAAGGGTATCACTTAAAATCTCTCGGTGAGCTCTATACAATTGTATACTTCCACTCAACACTTGAAGATTTTAATTTTTCGGTCATTGGGAGATCCACCTGGATCAAGCCTTCCCACTGGAAAACTTTTGGACCTCCAAAAGTTGAGATCACTTAGAAACAAAATGAGCACACCATGGTCCCCCTTTTCAAGTATCCTTTGTCATTCCTGCTTGAAAGATGACTATATGTACTATCACCGCAAAGGAAAATAAAGAAACAATATTAGTGATTTAAGGAAAATCCCTTCAATTCCATATTCATCTATATCCCTTGTTACTTTTACCAATCGTAATCCACTGATCAATAAAAAAATAAGCAACATAATCGAACATATAGATGGAAAGGAATTCGAACCAACAATATACTTTCTTTTCTTTACAGGACATTCAATAACTAAAGGATCATTCATATGATGCAAACCTATATATTGGATGTCCTTATGTGGCAACTCTTCCTGTTGTTCTTCATACAAATCATCACATTTAACAAACATGAAAATCAAATGTTTTCCTGCATTCACAAACTTATTCAGATGTGTAGTAGAATCCATGGACAAATTAGTTTTTATAGGGTAAGCTTTGACAAGGTACCAAATACCATCCTTGGTAATCTGGTACTTGCTCTCTTCTTTGTAAAAGATTGCTTTCCTACCAAAAAGATAAGGGCTTCCTAGTTCAATAACACATAATTCTAATGGAACCACATCCAAATCGAATTCATCCAGAATCCATAAGTTAAAGCAAATCTAAGTTTGCATTTCTTGGTAGCTTGTAGTTGTTCATTTTCACAAACCCTTCCAAATAAATATGGCTTGGGGTGTGATTTAGTTTCCAAAACAGTTTTTTCAACAATCTATTCTGTAATCTAGTTAGTTTGCGATCCATTATCAATAAGGTATCTATCTTGGTATGTTTAGAATCACTCTTATGCAAAATAACTCACTCCTTGTATTTTCATAAAAAATAAGTTCATCTTTAAAACCACAATTAGAATAAAATTTACCTTGAATACTCATGGCGACAACTTTTGTCTCATCTCCGGATTTAGATCCAAGATCTTGGACTCTTCCTATGGTCGTTTTCTTTCCTCTCTGATGTTAGCCCACCTTGGCTTCAACTTCATATGTAGCTTCCAACAATGCTCTGCATCATTCCCATCTCTTTTCCAAAGCAAACATAAAAGCTTTGCATCCTCTTTCTTCACTATAGACATCCTTCTGAAATTTCCTTTATGTTTTCCTTTCAACAAAGGCACATTAGAAATACATGGTTCATGATTCGTAGTAGAAGCAACATATGAAGAAACTGGAGGTTTAGGAGGGTCATCACACCTACTCCTTTGGATTTCTTTCATTAAACATACATTTCCTCTACTATTGATTTCAAACTCATGAATGCTTCAAGGAATTATTTATCAAATTCAAAAGGATTTTCATCTCCCATACCTTCTTTTGGAGATGGACTCTCTACTTGTGAAAATGTTTTATTTGAACCCATTCTATGATCACCTTCACCTAGTAGTGAAGTCTTTTTCTGCTTCGATCCGATCTCTGGATTGAATGCGTCAAGCTTCCCTGCTCCTTTCTTAATCCTTGATCCAGTTAACATTCACACACTCCCAATTCTAAGGTTAAACCATCTATGATACCACCTGATCTAGAATTGTTCCAGGATCTTTGTAACCATGGATTGTATGGGTGAATTATCAAAATTGTTAACTTCTTCAAACCTTCTTTAAAGGATTTTAAAAAACAACTTTAAATAAAACACAGAAGCAAACAAAAATGCAAGTAAATACCAATGCAACCATAAATTGAAGACTGCAAGTTTGATAACAGAGTTCGGCTCTAAAGGCCTATGTCTCCATGTCCTTGCTTCCAATGGGGACCGTTTTAATTCAATCTTCAAATTCTGGTTACAGGGATCATGCATATGGATGGACTAAACAGTTTTAACTGTTTCCAAGAAGACTAAGAGATCTCTTCCATATTCCTCTCACCATTGAGAACTTCTCAACAATGGCTCATAAGTATTCAATTACATTTTTGTAATGTAGATGGACAAGACAACAAAACTTATGCCAATATTGCAGCACATATAATTATAGATTATAAGAGAAGGTGTAACTCTAGGTTTTCAAACAACCTTCACATAGCTCACTTGGAATATTCCCTAGACTCTATAACTCTGCAATTATGTCAACAAAATATTGCACTGATTCCTGCATAATAATTGAAGTTCTAACCAGTTCTAATTGTGTACAAGAGGACAGACACACCAATATGATACCTCAAGTGTACAAAATGAGAACTTTCTCTCCTATGCAGTATCCTAAAGCTTTGGATGGCCACAACATCAGATTCTCTAGTATGCAGTTTCTTTTGGTCCAAACACAGATGCTCAATCATGCACATTCTGGTCCATCGATTCATTGATCCCACATCGGCTATGCCTTCCTTGCACTTTATTACACTCTATGTTCTGCACCCCCTGCATTCTGTGCTCTTTGGTTTTGCGCTTCTTCTTTAGACCAACGCCCAACTATGGATTAAATAGCACAATGAATTTTTTTTTAAATCCGCGGTTAGCGTTTAGATCCATATGAAACACACCCCAATGGGTAATAAATATGATCCAATGATCAAATTATCCATCAAGATAAGATTCAAGATCAAAGGCAGTATCTTAGAAGCATGATTTATGGATTAAATGCAAAGAGTTGTGTTCAAAATAATAGAAAAACCAAATCCACAAGCGAAGGCGTCGAACAGTTCCCAGATTTAGTCGTGGCCATTGATTTAGATCCACTGAGTATGTTGTGTTGGATCGTCGATCTACACTGTGTTGATCTTGATTGCGGAAGTCGAAAGTTAGAACTCCAAACAACACATACGATACTTGTCATCTTTCCAATGTCGACTTTCCAAAACCAATTGTTGATGCCAACTTTCCAATGTTGACTTTCCGAAACCGACTTTTGATGTCGACTTTGCAATTATTCTCCCGACTCCTGACCTTCTGACTGTTCCGATGTTGAAAGTTGGCAGTCGACACAGGCTCAACAAAACTGTCATTTGCTCCCTCGACTGTCGATCACGACTTTGAAAGTCGGAGATAGACCTTGCTCCCGCATGCCACGTGTTAAAAGGTAATTGGTCCAAATGTCAAAACTTCAAATTGTGATTACTTCCACATCCGAAGTCCAAATTTGAAAAAAATGGTATCACCAGAAAGCTCTCTATGAGCTCTATATGACAATGTACTTCTGATTAACACTTGAAGATTTTAAATTTTTAGTCATTTGGGAGATCCACGTGAGCCAATTAAATGGACTGTTGAAATTCCTCCTCATTCTTTCCTTTCCCCATTGGACAACCAAGACCAAGATGCAAATAATGACAACCAACCCAACATATGAAGTAGTCATGATGTATTTTGGAGGAGTTGGCTAATCTCTAGACCATTTGCACTTTTTCATGCAAGTTTGATTGGAATCCGACAACAAGATTTGTTGTTGAAAATGAGATTTTCAGTGTTAAAATTGCAATTTTTATTGCAGAAATGGATTCAGGACCCTCCATTACCCTTGGGGTACCCAAATTTTGCAATTCCAATCATTCAAAACTACCCTTTGAACAATTTCCGCCGGATTTTGGCCAAATAACCCGCCGGATTTTGGCTGAAAAGCTCACCGGATTTTAGGTGCAAATAGTCTAGAGTTTAGCTTACTGCTAATTTGGATGGCAGAGGCTAATCACAATCCATGACTTAAGAATGTGATCCTTGATCCTCTACCAAGAATTCTCCTTGCCATGGCGTCTTTTGAAAGACAAAAAAACCAATTTTTTTATAATGATATCCTTGATACTTTTATCGCTAAAGTTGTTGAGCTAAGAAGGAGCACCAACATTAGCATAGATCCCAATACGGTGATAGTCGTTATGGTGATAGAGGGTCCCAATGGCTTCTTGCCCATGTATACAACACTCTTCTCGTCTTCATTTTAGATATGTGGTTAATGGCATAGATCTCAGAAACAATCTGAAAAGAAGGGAGGAAGCTATCTATTCGACCATTTGCATCGGGGCCCACCTGACGCAGTCCGATCATAGCTTACTCCGTTACCTTTCTGTGAGACCAAGAACAACCTATTCCAACACCTACTTTCACAACAACTACGCTCTAGAATTCATCCATCCATAAATTTAGCCATGAAAATTCTTGTTTTTTAAGTGCAAGTTTAAAATTATAAGTTTTGATTGGAATTTTTATGAAAATTACAAATGTATATTTAGAACTGTATAATTTTAGTCAACTCCATAAAAATAACTGGAAAGATCTAAAACAATTTTAGTCAACTCCATAAAAATAACTGGAAAGATCTAAACTTGGAACGTTTTACCAACTTCCTTGGAACAATTAATCAACTCCTTTGTTTGTTTTATGGAACCCTATCCAGGTTTAAACCTTGGATTCTTTATCCTTCATGATCACGGAGGTTAAAGTTTTAAACTAGCATACACACAGAACATTGACGTTATCAAATCCACAACAATTGAATTTCAAATTACAAGTTTTTAGAACACAATTTCAGACTAGGTTTAGATCGGTTCACTTTGTTGATTCAATTTGATTTGGTAAATTAGTATTTTTCATTATTGCATTATACCAGAGTGTAATAATAGTTTGTTGTAGAATTGATCTGCAATGAAAATGCAAGAAAAGAAGCAAGAATTTGTTGTTCTTGGTCTCATTGTCACATGAAGATAGCAGAGTAATCTATTACCTGACGGAGTCAAGTGGGCCCCGGTGCAAATGATCAGGTAGATAGCTTACTCCGAAAAGAAGTATTGATCAACTACATACTATTTGTTGTTCTTGGTCTCATTGTCACAGAAAGATAGCAGAGTAATCTATTACCTGACGGAGTCAAGTGGGCCCCGGTGCAAATGATCAGGTAGATAGCTTACTCCGAAAAGAAGTATTGATCAACTACATACTATTCTCGTCCTGTAATTTTTTATTGCAGCACGTGCCATTTCTAACATAATTTTTTTATTATTGCATTGCGTGCCATTTCTGACAGTGTTGTTATAGATCTATATTAATTTTAAATTTTTTTCCTTTATAGATCAAACATAACTTTTTAATTACTTTTTATTTTATTATGAGCATATTAATGTATATAAGCTATACTCTGTAAAGCATCTAGCTACCCAAAAACGAATACTTTCCAATCTTTTGTTCAATAATTACCCAATTTCAAATTAAAATTTAAAAGAATATCCTCCTAATCATCCGACAACATGTGTACAGTGATACGTTATCAAAATGTTCGATGGAATTTTTTTTTGTTTATTTTGATGGGATATTTTTTTATTGTTTGTTTGGTAAACATTAACGTCAAGTTAATACTGTAATAATGGGAGTAAAACTGTTATATAAGGTCGTATACAATGTTGGGTTTTAATACTTTAAATTTCATGGTTATGATTTAAAATAGTTATATGCACGGCAATATTTATTTTTGTATTATTTGAGAAGTAATAATATAATAATTTGAAAAAAAAACATTTTAAATTATAAATTAATTTATGTTGATATTTTCAAATTATAATTTATAATGATAAATTTGCATTTAGTCATAATGCAGCCAATCCCGGTTTTGTACGAATGAAAGATAAGATGATTATTCTAACGATTCTCTTGTGAACCAGGTTTAGTACGAGTCCATTAAGACCTCCCAACGACAAAATTTGTTGTATATTAAAGATACGTGTATTAATTTCTTGACAAGGTTTAATGACCACTTTATTATGATTCTGCACCTACCCGGATAAAATTTGTTGTATGTTAAAGGTATGTGTATTCATTTTTTGGAGAGCTGAATAACGACTTTATTTTTCAAATGTGGTTCACCATTTGTTAGAGGGTTACTCCACTGAAAATTCCAATACCTTATATTCAAACGGATCAAGGTATGGTCAGCTCATCATTAGCAACATTTATTACAAAGGGCTCCACAAGAGCATCATGTCACTTACAAGAGTAGAACATGGGCGGGGGAGGGTAACATTTATTCCTTCCAACGACCCAAGCTACATCCATTTAACCTGAATAACTACTTATTTATGATAATATACCTTCCCAACAATAAAGTTTACTGTATATTCAAACCATGAATTCTTCAAGAGGTTAAGGATGACTTACTTATGATATTCGATCTCGTGTTCGAAGGAAAATAGAATTTGAAAGGCCGGTGCGATAAGGTACGCCAATCAGCTACTCAGCACTAGCTGCTCTTCGTCCACGTCAGCCAAATTTCCCGTCTGTTGATGGATTCTAAGTGGAACCTTGACGGAGGACTAACGGTGAAGAGAACACGGTGGATGGAATATGGTTCGTCGAAGAAAGAAACAAATCGGGATTCGAGTAACAGAGCTGCCAATAAAAGCCAAAAACATAGATTCCGCTATTTGGTTTATTAACTAAAATGTTTTATGCACATTATAAACCAATGCATTACGAGAGAGATTTTCATTTGGGAAAAGTTTTTAATTTATTGTTATGGTGTATAGTTTAAGTTAATTTTAGTGATAGATTTTTAATATTAACTTAAAATTATTTTTATTTGTTATTGGTTAGATTATTATATTATTTTTATTAAAAAATAGCTTATAATATTAGAATAATTTTTAGTGTATCAAAATATACAGGTAAGAGGTTTAATACAAACATAAATGTTTAATATTCATCAAATGTTATTGCGTCTAGTATGGGGAGATCTTGTAACGTTAAGTAACATTATTTTTATTAATAAAAAATATATTTTTTAGTTATAAGCCAAAATAAATGTAGGCCAAAAAAACAACCTAATATGGGGGAGATGTTGTAATCTTCCTACCTAACAAAACAATAAAAAAGTAAAAATTTAATTATCCGTAAAAAAAAATGTGGGTCATAAAAAAACACAATATGGGGGATATGTTGTAATGTTCATACCTAACAAAATAATAAAAAATAAAATTTTGAATTATCCTAAAAAAATGTTGGCCTTGCACATGGTTTTAAAACCATGTGCATCGTTTTAAACCTATGTGCATGGTTTTAAAACCATGTGCAAGACCTTCTAAACAACCCAAACCATGTGCAAGACCTTCTAAACAACCCATGGTTTTATTGTACATGGTTTAGGAGGGTCTTGGGTTTCCTAAACTACTCATGGTTTTATTCTACATGGTTTAGGAGGGCCTTGCAAATGGTTTTAAGACCATGTGCAAGGCCTACTAAACAACCCATGGTTGTAGGAAGGCCTTGCATGTGGTTTTAAAACCATGTATGGGGAAATGTTGTAATGTTTGTTCCTAATAAAATAAAAAATAATAAAAAATATGATATGTCGACCATAAATAATATTAAATATTAACAATAAAAATATTATATGTGGACCTTAAATAAAAAGGTGTCTTTTGGTTTGAATCAAATCAATGGATACCTAAGAAGAGATTTGATCTCTCTTGGCGCTTGATAGAGCCTAGGATTTGGATCTACGCTTGTGGTATAAAGATTATTGTTGTTGTTGCACCTATAGGCGCTCTACAGCCCAGTATAGGGGAGATTTACGTAACGTTATGTAACGTTACGTAACGTTATTTTTATTAATAAAAAATAAATTTTCTAATTATAGGCCAAAATAAATGTCGGCCACAAAAAAAATCTAATATGGGGGAGATGTTGTAATCTTCCTACCTAACAAAACAATAAAAAAGTAAAAATTTAATTATCTGTCAAAAAAATATGTAGGTCACTAAAAAAACACTATATGGGGGAAATGTTGTAATGTTCCTACCTAACAAAATAATAAAAAATAACAAATTGAATTATCCACAAAAATATGTTGGCCTTGCACATGGTTTTAAAACCATGTGCAAGGCCTTCTAAACAACACATGGTTTTATTGTACATGGTTTAGGAGGGCCTTGCACATGGTTTTTAGCCTCCTAAATAACCCATGGTTTTATTGTACATAATTTAGGAGGGCTTGCAAATGGTTTTTTAAGACCATGTGCAAGGCCTTCTAAACAACCCATGGTTGTAGGAGGGCCTTGCATATGGTTTTAAAACCATGTATGGGGAAATGTTGTAATGTTCGTTCCTAACAAAATAAAAAATAATAATAAATATTATATGTCGACCATAAATAATATTAAATATTAATAATAAAAATATTATTTGTGAACCTTAAATAAAAAAAATTGTCTTTTGGTTTGAATCAGATCAATGGATACCTACGAAGAGGTTTGCACCTAGAGACATTTGATCCATCTCGACCCTTGATAGAGCCTAGGATTTACATCTACTCTAGTGTAAATTTTTACACATTTAAGAATGCTTAATTTTCTTTTCATTTAAAGACAACTTAATATATAGATTTACTATGATATATGGTATAAAAAAGTTGGAAAATGTCTCAAATAAATGATATCTTGATATAAATACACATTAATGATCAATCTTATTTATGCATTTGAACTCACATGAACAAATAAACCTCACCTTCCAATTTGTTGTACAATAACTCATTCAATTGGGATAAAAAAGATCACTAATTCTATGAACATTAAACATTTTAATAACCTAACTTTGTAGGTTTATTTTAATTATGGTAAGAGGTAATATTGAAACTTAAATAAAGTGAGTATTAAAGACAAAATCAAAAGATATATAACTACAACATTAAAAATTAAATAAAAAATTAAATTATATAAATAATATTAATATCATATACACATTAATAATAAAATAAATATAGTTTATAAAATATTATTCACACTTAATTTATTATCAATTTGAAAATTAATTTTAAAATGTAGTGTCAAAATATATATTTTATTACAAAATTAAAATAATAAAAAAATACAAACTTATTAATATTAACAAATATTTTATTAAAAAATTAACTCTTCAAACATATTTAACACTATAGTATTCCAAAATCTAAAATTAATTTAATAATAATAATAAATAAAATAAAAATAAATTATTATTGTTTCATTGATCCGTATAATGAATACGCACTTAACATAGTGATTAATATACCATAATGTTCCCTTTATACGATAAATTTTATGGTGTTCTTGAGGCATCTTTGGCCAATAATGAGGACGAAAATAGGTATCTTTATATATTACGAAGCGAAGTGTTTCAGCGTTTATTACAAAGTGAATATGCGATGTCACGAAATTTGTCCCCATGAAGCACATCAATTAGAGCAGTATGTTCTTGGATCCACGGTTCCCATATTCGGTTTATTAATCAAAATATTTTGATGATATTGTATACATGAAAATAAACTTCAAACAAAATTCATTATTAATATATTTTTTAATCTTTTAAAGATTATTTAAAATTATAAAATAAAAATGCATAAAAATGGTTATGCGGACATGAAACTTTAGTTGCCAAATCTTTATCGCTGCCACTTTATTCATTTATCTCTGAATTTCTTTATTAGTAATGGCCCCATATCCATTCTCGTCGCCAAGGAAAACGGGTCAGCGCTAATCATCAAATCAATATGGAATTATCATCTATCTATGTAGTTAGGTACACATATTAGAGAAGGCCAAACAGCACCAGATAAATCTTCCGTCACTTCACTTCACTGGTTGGTCGTTGGACTTCAACTCGGTGGGTGGGTAGGCAAGGTTGGTTAGCAGCGAGCTCCTTTCCTGCAGGAGAGTACGCCTGCATTCTGGGTGAGTGGCCCGACGAGGGTTGAAGGCCTCGCTGCCAGACTCGATGCTTTCAAATATGCCGAAGACGCCCCTGCTCCAGATGCCGTGAAATATGCACCGTTCAGCATCATATCTCCTTTCGATCTCCAGTTCCAATTCTTCCATTCATCCTCGTCCTTGTCTATCCTCTTTGTTACCTCTTTAGCCAACTTATTTGCAGGTGCCAAGAATCTATTGCCTTGACTGTTGATTGTGGGGTTTGCACTCCCCCCAATTGCATACATTTCCCAGTGGGTGTAGTCATTGTTCACCACATGGAAATATCCATGCCTGCACCTGCATTCATTACATCCATTCATAAATGTTCAATTCTTGGTAAGATCACTGCCACACTGGAACCTTGCAAGAAAAGGTGGATCTATTTACCTTGGCATTCTCTGCACAAGTCCTTCTCCAAAATGATTGTATGCAATTGTCACCTGCATGTTAACATCGGGAGTATAGCTATCACTATGACCCATCAACATCACCTGCAATGTTCACACAAAAAAAGAGCAACTGTTATAATTGTTCCATGAATTTCATTTCTTGGGGTTCAACTGCAATCTACTTCAAGGAGTGTGAGTACCTCGTTGTGGTGAGTGAAATAGCTGTTTGAGATGGTAATAGCAGTGGATCCCATGATCGCATCAATGAGACCGTCTGCACAGTTAGACAAGGAGACATGGTCCACCCAAATGTGGCTTCCTCCAAAGATGGAGATCCCATCTCCATCGCAGATAGTTCTCCACCCATAATGCGTTGGAGAATCCCTAACCATGGCATTTCCTGCAGGCCTACAGTCGTGAACGTGAATGCCATGGATGATGATGTTAGTGACATTCTGAATGGTGATACAGGGTCCATTCGCAATGTGGACATTGAAACCTCTTCCGTCGATTGTCTTGTAACTGTTCATGATGAGCTCCTCCTTGAGCTGGATGACCATGTCTCTCTTGAAAATGATCCACAACGGCTCTGTTTGAATCACTGCATGACGCAAGGTGCCCGGCCGAGGATTCACCGCATCATAATCGTTGGGATCCGTGATCACGTAAAACTCCCCGTTCCTTCCTCCAATGGCATTCCTGCCGAATCCAATGCCGCAGTTTGCCAGTCGTTTTCTGTTGCGCTCCCAGTCGGAGTCGCAACGCCAGCAATCATCAATGGGGTTACCAGTACCGCATGACAGATAGCCCAGCTCCCGCCTTCTTGTGCTGTTGTCAATGCTTCTGCAATAGCAGAAAGAAACAATTCAAAATTCACCCTCAAACCTGAAAACATTATAACCAAAGACTCAACAGATCATAACAAGCACAATGTAGTTGACAAACGTTGAATTTACCTTTGAACCATCTGCACTACCCTGTCTGGATCATTTTCTGCGGCATTAGCATTGGCACTGGCAGGCTCTGCTTCTGTCGAATTCTGTGCAAGAAGGGACCCAAATGGCTTTGCTGCCTCCCCACCATGGATGGAGAGGATTCCGATCAAGAGCATGCAGCTCAACATATTCTGATTCTTCATCTTAGTACTCACAAATGGACACTCTGTCTTCACAAGTGAGGAATAATTGAAAATGTTGTGTTATAGAAAGGAGAATGCTGCAGCTCTAAATTGGCCCAAGACATGAAACGCACCAGATATTATGAAAACGACACGAAAAATTCCTAGTGCAAGAAAAAGAGAGCAGTTATGAATTTGTGGGCGACACAAGTCATAATTGCATCTGCTCTCCCTCTGTGTTATGCAGCATTGGAGTGGCCAGGTTTCCTTCTTATAGACGGGACAGGTTTAGGCATTAATGGAGGCATTGTATTCTACATTCATTCTCATTTCCCATCTATGCATCCGTCCAGAGAAAAGAATCAGAGTGCATTGTAGAATAGCCGGCCATCCTATCCCCACCTACATCGCATCTTCTGAAAGGAAAAAACTTAACTCGTTGGAAGTCTCTTCTGTGACTAGGCGTTTTCATCTTCACCTACTACTGCAGGTTAAGCAAATAGGTGAAAAAATTTCTTCACTTCTAGTAGTATCGAGTAATTGACTCTCTGAGCCCACATGTTGTCAACCCTGGGGATGAGTAACACCTAACTTCCACGGCAGGGGGTAGTAGTTGGTGGCTCCCAAATGATCAGTTATCAGTTAGCAAGGGCTGACTTGTGCAAGCATAACCATAGGAGCCTATGTACCCAACAAAATCACCGAACAGAAATATGAAGACTTCGATGCCAACATCTATGAAAACTTCGATGCGAAGATATGGACTTGTATGCCAACATCCCATATGTGCACGACCACTCTACTCTTGAGATGGAGATCTCACCTTTAAAACGTGACCCAAAAATCCATTATCTATTCGCGTGTGATGATGTAAAAATATGGTACATACTACATAGTATAGGCAAATATTAACCAACCTGCTGCTTGAGATCAAACGGTTTGTTGTATAACCGTGGTCGCTTTAAAGCTTGCACAGCATGGTTATTGATCGCCCATAGTATAGAGTCGCATTTGCGGAGGAGAGAGAGCGGGAGGACAGAGGAGGAATAAGCGTAACAAGGGGATTGGGTTTAGATATAGGTGGGCCACCTCTCTTAAATCAGATGATTCTTAACAAAATGCTAGTTAACTTGAGAGATAGTAGTAAGAAGGAATCTATATATTGTTATGACAATCTTTTTTTCAGAGGAGAAAATACCAGTTTTTGTTATTCATAAGAATCAAAAGACATCTTATACAATATTTTAACTTTCCTGGCAGAAAGTAAAAATGATACCACATCAAAGCATAGACAATATAGTGCCCATAGAATAGGAGCACAAAGTCTGATCATAGCAGACTTTTTTCATCATCCCTGATAAAACACGTCAGAATATGCTGTATAAGATCGGAGGTGATCATCATACAGACATTCCTGAGCAAAACTTGCTGGCTGATAAACTT
Organism: Pseudotsuga menziesii; assembly: GCA_001517045.1. Classification (NCBI taxonomy): domain Eukaryota; kingdom Viridiplantae; phylum Streptophyta; class Pinopsida; order Pinales; family Pinaceae; genus Pseudotsuga; species Pseudotsuga menziesii. The sequence continues at coordinate 62,442 of LPNX010159652.1, read as the reverse complement.
GCTGGCTGATAAGTCTCAAACAAAGCAGACATAGAAAAAGACATAACAATTGCTAAGTGTCAAATGAAGAAGAAACAAAGTGACTCAGCACAATCTAAAATAGCATAAATTGGCCATGATCTATGATCATTCCATCCAGGGATTCAGAGAAGTTCAAAACCCCAAATTTTCCGAAAAATTTAAAATTTTTAAAAGCATATAAATTCCATAATTATGGTAAACTAATTATTAAATTAGTTATCGATTACTACATTCATTATCTGCATTATCTGTTGGTTATGTTTAGTGATAGAACAGTTTTTTTTAGTTTACTGACTTTGTTCTTTTTGCGACCACAAGGTGAGACTGTCATGCAAACTGGGCTTACTTAGCTTTCGAGCTAATGCAGAAAGTTTTCCTGTCCTTACAAACTACAGGTAAGAGTTTTGGGCTGCTTGTCACAATTCTAAAGTATAACAAGTTCGTCGCAAAAGAGAAAGCTCAGTAAGAAAAATAAATGTTAAACAGTTTCCAACGCTTGTTGAGGTACATTTAAAAACTGGCCTTCTTTCTAATAGAAGTAAATCCATGATTCTTGACGATTACAGAATTAGTCCATAGCTATCATAGTCGTGATATATACAAATGTCTTACTGATTGTTTTACTGCAGAGTAAGAGTAGCAAAATCACAAAATTCTATAGTATGGTTTCAATTGTTTAATAATAGGTTTACATAGTGAAGGTAAACTGATAAAGAGTTTATATATTACAGTTTCCACTTTATTTCCAGCTGCTTTTTATGAGAAATTTACTAATGTTAGTGCATAGAGTTCTTGTTTACTCAACAACTGTTTTCAATCATATCTGGAGCTTATCTTTAGTAACATATATATATTACTGAAAATAGCTTTTATCCTATCTTCTTTATGTCTATAAACAGGACATGTCCTTAAGGGCAATCATTTGTAAAAAGAATGCATAATTAAATCATTATATGGCCTGTTTATCTTAATATGGTTAGACTTTCTGATAAGAGAAAGATTGTGGCTTACCTTGCCAATCATTCAATTAAAGTGAAGGTTATTATCTTAAGTATAAACTGTCTCTTCATAAGAGTCACTACTCCCTTTTTTTATCTTCATCAAAAGTTATTATTTTAACCAATAGAATTAAGTCATTGCAGTCATTATGGACAATAGGACCATTGACATAGTTCTTCTTTAAAACCTCCTTTATAATTTTCCAATTATACTTTTATGTTAAGCCAAAAGTGGATTGATCTTAATATTTTGTAATGCATAAAACAAGGAATAAGAGGCCTAAGGATAGACCACGTTCTATAAACTTAGCTTAGTTCTTGTTTTATGGTGCTATGAGTTTTATGGAGGAATTGCCTCTTTTCCAAGCATAGATAAACTATGGTTACTATTACTTATCTAGCAAGAAAGGTTATGATTATAACCCTACCAAAACAATCGTAGATTTAAACTTGCCAAGTTATATGAATACCATAATGTATTTGATTGGTCGTTCATTTTTCCACTCCATACATAAGTTTTTATAGCATAGTTATAATATAACAAATCTTTTGTTATGATGCATTAATAATAGGTTGACTTCGGGCTTGGTGACCATAGAAGAACCTTGGAGAATTAGTATATGATTGTGATAATTCGATTTCCCGTGGTTGTCCATCGAACTATGGGAAAAACACCCACTGCATGAGAATATTTACGTGGCGTCGTGGAATCACTGTGTCCGTGTGTTGCATGAATAAAAAGGTCCTTCCCTCGAACCCTATTATCATTATTCTGCCTGTAATATTCGGCCTCTTGCCGCTTTGCAATGGTGCTGGTGCACCATAGCTGTGGTGGTCCATTTCCATAGCATTTCCTAGCTCTTTACCTTCCTGTGGCTCGTTTTGTCACACTTTTGCAGTGCTGTTCCATGTGTTGCCATTGTCCATCTGTTAGCTGTCCTCCCTTCAGGGTTTTCAGTCTACTAACCCTACCCGAATCTTTGACTGTATACCACTCCCCCCTCAATGAAAGTCGTGGTTTGTTCTTCCGGAATAGCGATGGGCTGTTCGCTGTAATGTTAATATTTTTCTCCCTGCCTGTAGTAGGGTTACCTCGTCGCGTTGGTGGTTGTCTTGCTGTTGCTGGTGGTCGCGCCTCCATAAAAAGACCAGGTAAAAGACTACTGCAATTCTTCTCATTTTACTGTTTATTCTTAACACTATATTTCTTATCCAACTTATAAATTTTTAATATTACCGTTCGTTTATGGTTGCAGGTCTCAGCCTTCCCCTGCGTGGTTTCTGAAGCAAAGTAAATGCAGCGGCTAGAAGTTCCCGGTAAACCTGGTTACACCATGGCTCTTTCTCTTTGTGGGGTTCCCTTGGAACCTTTGAGGGTTGGTGCAATGAGGCCTGTAACCCTTGCGGTTCAGTTTGTCTTGTTAACTGTTTGTTACTTTGGGTTAGTGGAAGAAACCCCTACGCTGTGCGAGGGTGCTCCGGCTTCGGCCGAGATTGAATATGTTAGTTCTCTTTTTGCTTTAGGTGCCAAGTATTAAGTGAAAGAGACATAAGGCAATCATGCCATGCTCTCCAATACTTGCAAAGGTCGAGGGCTTGAAGTGCCGTTCAACCTTTTATTTATTTTGACTGTGAAAAACACTAGGTTGTAAGCCCGACAAAAGGGCTACGACCTCGACTTCTTATTTCTGTTGTAAATTTGAACTTATAGGGTTTTTGCCTTAAGTCCATGGTATAAGATATTATTACTATTTTTCTTTTCTGTAAAACTTGGTTTGTATTACAGCATTGAAGTTTTATATATTTATTTATTTTATAAATATAGTATTGGAGACTCGGTAGTAGGATAATAATTTCAGCATTTACCTTTAATTTGCATCTTATGTTTATATAAATAAGAACAAGCTTATGACAGCCTTACTCTGTTGATTTTTAATACAGCCGTGAGTAAAATATTGTCTTAGCTCCACAATTGTTGGTTTAGTTATATATTTTGAATAAATAGGGTTAAACCCTAATTCGACAATAAAAGAATTACATACAGTCTCTTCTATTAAATTCATTGATAATTAATTTGTAATACTTTTCTATAAACTGTGGAGTTATTAGTTAAGTTTTACATTACTTGTTAAACTCGATAAGTTGAGCATTCTACACTGTTGATTATACCCTGTATTATAATGTAGTTGGTTTCTTTATTTGTAGTGTTCTTATAATTAAATGCTAATATTTTCTGTACAAAGTTTTATATATTTGACTTACTTTATTTTTAAAGATAAATAGTTATGTAGAACTATTACCCTTCAGAATGGAATAGATGGGTGTATAAAAGAAAATCACTATGTAACTGTTAGTAAAATCTGGACAGAACCTATATTTAAATTTTGGTTTACAAGAATAAATTAAGGTATTACTGTAATTACCTTATAATACTAGAGTAAATAAGAAGATAGTAATTTGTTCCTAGTTGTTTATGCTCATAGAATAAAGTAGTCCATTGCTAGACTGTTATTATCAGGTTTTTATACTTGTTGTAATAATTACTTTGTAAAATACTTTCTGTATAATAATACAATTTAATGTATATAAAGAAAAGAAAGTAAAGGAACTAACAAGTTTTACACTGTTAATAGCTTAAGTAGTATTAGTTGCAGTGATATGTTTTTATTTAAACTTAACTAAGTAGAACATGAATAAATGAATAGAATATTTTATTTTACAAAAGGAAATTCTGCTATACTAAAGTACCTATAGGAATCAATAAAGATTCTAGCTACTCTTCACTGATATTCAAATTAGACAATTAAAGTTACTGATAGTAACTAAAATATTGAGAACTGTTTTCTCTACTGGTACATATTATTATCAGTAAAAAATTGAATTTACTTCTCTGTTCTAAAAGACTTGACAGTTTTCTGTACAGAATGAAACTACTCCTAAAACCAAGATATTTCTTCTGAAAAACAACACAAAGAAACTACTCTATAATTCCATCACATACTATTTTGTGTTTTCATCATACTACTTTATTTGTAAATTTACCCCTATGCTAGAGTACGGTCTGGTCACTCCAGATGTGGAAAAACATAGGTGGGTTATAATTCTCATCAAAAAGATTTTGTTACAGAATAAACTGAGAACAATTCATTACTAATCCATCTAATTTCCTATACCATAAACTACAAATCTTCCATTCAATCATAAATAGATATTAAAACAAAGATTTAATAGATGGCAGAACCTGTTCTGGAACTGGGACAACAACAGCAATGGGAGGCCGTTCCTCCCTACCAACTCCTGGAGAGCGCTCAAACAACGACTCCTTAGGACCCCCGAGCTTGCTCTAGTCTCCCTGGCTGGAACTAGGTGCAGCAATAGTCAAATACCAGTCTTCAGACTCAGTATCAATCCTGAACTTATCAGTAAGATCTCCTAGTTAACAAGCTGTAATAAACCAAGTTACTGCAGCATTCCTGTCAAAACAAATTCCTTACTGTTTTTCCCTTTTTCCCCAATGAATTTCCTGAATATCATTTCACCTGAATGATTCCTCTCTGGAAAATATCTGAGCAGCTTCAGATCTATTCATTGGGTACTTTTAAAATATTTCCTAGGTCTTTTTGGGTTAGTTGTCATTTATTGAGCCACCTGCTCTGATCCCACTTTCTTGGGAGATCATGACCCCAATTGTAGGGAAGTTGCCACCTTCAACTTAGGAAGTGTTTGAGGATGCTGCCACTTGCCTTTTGCCCTCCACCTAGTTCCATCCACCAGTTTGACCAGTAACCTCTTGTTAACAGCTCTCCCAATGCTGTTGTCTCCACTTTTTATTTATTAATAATAAAATATTCAGAATTACATTCCACTTCTTTTGACTCTGCTGAGTCATCAGTTCCTACTTTACATTAAATTTAACATAATGTCTTAGGAAATGTAATTAAAGTAATCAACATTATTTTACAAAATTGGGGTATGTGACAGTTTCCATGACCCATATCCAACTTCAAAGCCTGTTTGGAGAGGCCATCCGCCAGCGAGTTATGCTCACGGAATATATGTTTGAAGATCACATGCGTGACATGAAACAACATATTATGTATATCATCACACCAATGTATCAGAGATGGAACATTTAGATATGCAAGTCTGTTGAGCCAAGAAATAATAACAAGTGAGTCACCAAATATCGTGTGCATGGGTAAACCCATCAACTTGCTCACTCTTAGAATAGCTCAAAGTGCCAATAATTCAGCTCTGGTATTTGAGCTGCAACCACAGCCCATGGAAAAGCTAAAAAAAATGGGCATCATTGAGAAAGATCACAAAGCCAGCACCTCCAATGTGCTCAGCAGCAGCCCCATCAAAGAAGCCACAAGGATAAACCTTCAAAGGGCTTAGACCGATATTCCGTAATTTATGTTTTTTTTGTGGAACAGGGTATAAGTTCAGAAAGCTCTCAACCTGGGAGATAAGTGCATGAACATTAGTCTTCCCATTTTCAAATAGGAATCTATTCCTAAGATTCCAGATACACCAGAAGATGAAAAGCGGTAAATATCTATAGTGAGCATAGAACGCGGTATGGTTGAACCAATAAACCAGAAAGGAGGAGACAGATTTAAAAGGGGGGGAAGAAAACCCAAACCGAGCAGCATAGTAGGAATGTATACCCAAAGAAAAAGAGCAGTCCAGAAAGAGGTGCTGAATATCCTCTGAATTCAACCCACAAAGTACACAACGACTAGGGCCCTGGAACCCGCGGAGTTGAAGTTGATCCTAGGTTAGAATCCGACCCCTGTCCAATAACCATATGAAACAACCTATTTTCAAAGGTATATTGAGAGTCCAAATCAAATCATGAACAAAGTTTTGTTCCGTTGAACAACACACAGATGTGATACAATCATAGCCCATTGCTGCAGTTAAAGGGCCCACATAATTATTATGAGACCAAAGAAGAGAGTCGCAGTGTTCAGAAAGACGAATTCTTCCAAATTCCATCCCCCTAATGTAGTTCTCCCAATGAATTTTCCATTCACCCTGGAGATCGAGATCATCGGCCAAGAACCAGTAGCCCGAAGCAATTGAAGTTTGATTCCTTGCTTGTGCTAATCAACATATACCATAATCTTCCAGATAGTCTCTTAAATCACGAGGGAGAATATAGGAGGACCCCATACCAACTACAGGATCCACACCTAATCAAATAGCTGAACCATTCCCAACTTGCCAGATTAGCCCCTTTCCTAGCCATGAAATGGTTATGAGAAACCCTCTCCAGATAACCGATGCATTCTGCAGAGAGAAACACTTTTCACAAAGCTAAGAGTGCAGAGGTAATTTTTATATATATTTTACAGAGAGAAGCTGATACCAAATTCCATTGCTGTTAAGAGCTAGCCAGAAGCTTTTTAATCTCAAAGAAAGACTGAAACTAGGGAGATGCTTAATGCCCCAACCGCCCATGGTTGTTGGTCGCGCAAGGAGGTGCCAGTCCATGAGGTGAAACTTCTTGTTCTTTGGTGAGGAACCCCACAAAAAACAAAATATCAATTGTCTGAGCTTATCTAGAATGGAATTAGGAATCAGAACTAGTGCCATCCAATAGACAGGAAAACTAGAAAGAACAGATCTGATGAGAACAAGACGACCACCAAGAGATAAGAGCCGATTAGTCCAGTGAGAGATACGCTTCTCATATTTTGATATAATCCAGTGCCAATCCTTGACCAGGTACCCCAATGGCTTAAGAAAGTATCCTAGATAGTTAAAGCCCTGATTTAAGTGCTCAAATCTGTATGGTAGGAGGCCTGTGATTCTACGGAGTAGATCAGCATCCAGGTCATTATGGAGAAAGCAAGATTTGTCCATATTAATACGCATACCAGAGGCCTCACAAAAAGTATCTAGTATGACTTTAAAAGCCATCCATTCCTCAAAAGAACCCAGTCCAAACATAATCACATCATCTACAAAAAGTAGATGTGTGAGAAATAGTTGTGGTGAAATCTTGATCCCTTTAATTCTACCATTGACTTTGCCATATTCAATCAGTAAACTAAGACCTTCAATAACCAGGATGAACAATAGAGGTGACAAAGGACATCCCTACCTAATTCCATGCGAGGCCGAGAAGAAGGGCAAAGGAGATCCATTTACAAGTAAGGCGAAATTAGCAGAAGAAATACAGCCCAGGATCCAATTCACCCCCACAAGAGGTACCCCAATTTGAATAAGAATAAGTCAGATAAAGGTCCAATTGACTCTATCGAAAGCCTTTGTCAAATCCAGCTTGAGGATAAGGGCACACCTATTTTTTGTTTTGACAGAATGGAGGACCTCCTGCGTAATGGCTAAGGGTTCTATGATCTGATGGTTCTTTAGAAAGACAAATTACTGTGGAGAGATGGATTTGTCTAAAAAAGGTTTGAGTCTCAGAGCCGCTACCTTGGCAATCAACTTATAGACCAAATTGTAGAGAGAAATGGGGCGGAAGTCAGCAAAGGATACATAATGTTCTTTTTTGGGGATAAGAGCAATAAAGGTGGAGTTAAGGGAAGGAGCCACTCTACCCGAACTCCTAGATGTCTCGACCAAATTGACAAGATTAGGCCCCAGTAAATCAAAGAATGCCAGATAAAAATCAACAGGCCAGCCATCTGGGCCCGACGACTTATCTCTTTTGAAGGTTTTAAGTGTTGCCTCCACTTCCGAAAGAGTAACTGATCCAGTGAATGCCTCTTTCTCTTCGGAACAAATGAAGGAAGGAAAAAGATGAATTACCTTGAGCTGGGAAACAATGTTTGTCATATGATCATCAGTGAAGATCTTCTTAAAGTAGCGAGTCCCCAGAGATTTGATACTCTGATCATCAGAAACCCAATTGCCCGCCTCATCTTGCAAACTCCAGATGGCATTTTGATTTTTCCGGGCAAATGCCACCACATGGAAATATTTAGTATTGGAATCCCCATTCAAAGCCCATGTTACCCTGCTTTGTAATCTTGCAGAGTACAATTCATGGTCCAACAACTTTTGAAGTTCAGATTTAAGTGTATTCAATTTGCACTGCTTTTCTTCATTTAAAATAGCAGATTGTGAGGAATGCAGAAGAGAGCTGATTTCATCTTCCAAAATAGATTATTTGTCCTTCAACTTTTGAGTTTCATTTTTTGTCCAGGACTTAACCTTTCCTTTTAGTAGATGGATTTTATTTGAGAGATCATTCAAAGCATCCTCCGGATCACTAGACGAGAAAAGTGGCCATTCAGTTCTTACCATTTGAATAAAATCTGCATTTCCCAGCCAGGAGTGGTTGAATTTGAAAGGGTAAGCACAAGAGATCGGATTATCCAACCATTCAAAAAGAACAGGGAAGTGATCAGAAATCCCACTTCTATGAGCCCATACCCGATATCTAGAAAATAACCCGAGAAGATGATCCGATATAAGGAATCGATCAAGTCTTTTGGAAATGCCCTCTTCCCCTATCCTACCATTCCTCCAAGTATGAGAATCTAAGGAGCGCTACCACCTAGTTTGTAATTAGTTGGTTTCTTAGTCACGGAATTAAGGTGTACTTATAGTAAGGATTTGAGCTTATGAGCTAGCGGTGAGGCTTCTTGCTCGATTTGATGGAAATTCAGGTGCCAATTTTGTGGGGGGCAATTTAACCTTAAAATCTTTGAGTTCTTCCATGTTAACATTTCTATTGTTGTTAGGCAGATCATTCTTCTAGACAATACTAAGGATGGGCTTGACACCTTGTTTTCACCTTAGACGTTAGATAAAACACTTGCCCAAGTGAAGCAATCATTGGTAGATGGAGTTTTCAGGGTTGAAAAAAAGGGTGTAGTACTATGACATTAATAGTTGTACATACGCTAACATTGAGTCCCCTTCAATGAAACATAGGGAATAAATAATAGAAGACAAAAAAATGACTCAACAATGAGACCTGCTAAGGTACCCAAGTACAAAATAGACTCTCATAGGTGAAGAAAAGGAGAAAAATCCATAAGAAAAAAATCCCTCCCCAAAAGAGAGAAAAACAACAATGTTAAAATGACCCCAGGGTTTAATTGAAGAAGAGCCCATAAAAATGCATCAAATGGCAAGAGCATGAGGCATACATAGGTTGAAAACTCCCATCAAGAAGTATGGTCAAAACTTTGAAGAGAAGGGCTAAGTAACCTCAAATAAGATGGTTTACATTTGAAGTAGAAGAGTATTTGTTATAAAGGCACAACAATGACAAACACTAGACTCTACCACATGAATGCTCCATAAATTTAAAAGTCATTGGTCAGTTGCCATACCAAAGGCTTCAAATACTAGATCAACCCTCAAAAGAGCAATGAGTCCTATAGACATTGAATGCTATGAATAAGAGGTATGATTAAAATTCTAAAAAGGGCCAAGTAACCCCAAGCGAGCAATGCCATCATAGATCCACATAAGAACTCCAAGAAACAAATTTCAAACTCCTTAGGTATAAATATTGGAATGCACTTGAAGCCCCCCCTTAAGTGTAACTTAGAGAAGAATAAAAAAGAGTGTGGTCCTCTAAAATTAGTCCTAGCATAAACGCCGAATCAAGTACTCATGTACAACTAGGAAAACAATGTAAAATGAGTGTTCCTATGGGCACTAATCCATCTCGTTCGAATGCATGGGTAGTAGGCCCTTGTAACTGCAAAGTCAAAATAGGAATCAATGCTCTATACAAGGAAGATTTTGAAGAAAAGTCCATCTTAAACAAAAATAGTGAAGCATAAAGAATCACCCAAGGAAACATTGCACACTGTCCCCCCACATTGTTGAATTGGGTGGACATAGATGACGGCAAATCTATGGAGGTAGATGCTGAAGGTGACAATGATGTCAAGTAACCGTGCAAGAAACATTCCAAAATGGCTATCTCCAAGACTCTACAAAACAAGACAATGTTTAAATATGGAGGCAAATGCTCATTGACACTAAGAATATTTGCATGAGTAGTCCAAAATATAGTCAACTCCAAGGTGCAAAAAGTGAGGTACCAAAAATAAGGCCATAATGTACAACAATCCTCAATATGGGTTCCAATAAACAAAGCCATTGTAGGTATCCATGTACAAGTGATCAATCAATGCATTTATTCTGCGACAAATGAATAAAGTAGATGAGCATGAAAAATGGACAAAGTCCGACAACGTGGCAAATGTACAATCCCTAGAAGATGACATTCCAATGGAATCGAGGTGTGATCTATCCAAAAAGTGTTTCATATCAACAAAAGCCTCCAATGAACATTGTTGTTGGAAAAAGGTTGTAGCAGATGCCATCAACATTGTGCTTCAAGCAACAAGTGGTGCTCACATAAAAAAAAGTGCTTCAAAAAAGAGAATGGTCATTAGTGAATTGTCTAAGACAATATGCGTATGCATGTGAGAGTAACAATCATCTCAAAGAG
>LPNX010159652.1:33223-50581 GCA_001517045.1 Pseudotsuga menziesii | reverse complement strand
AAAAAATATGGAGCTAACCCAAATCTACAGGAAAGTTTCGCTCATGATAAAAAACTTTGAAGGGGTGAAATTCTTTCACGTCCTCCGACATCTAAACACCTTAGCAGATCATGAAGCCAATGTGGGAGCTCAGTTGAATGAAGGAGAACTAAAGCTGAACGGAACCATAAGCCACGTGAATATTCCCTAGCCAGTTAAACTCTGTCCTTTAGCTTGGCTCAGGTTAAGCAATGGAAAACGTGACTCCTAGCTCAGCGTGAAAGATTTCTGGGGATCCTCGCTCTGTCCAAATCCCAGAAGGACACCATAAAAAACCACAAAGAAATCTGAATCGGGATCCTTTTCAGTACAAAGATTCTCTTCATTGAAATGGTCCTCCAATAGACGCTCCCAAGGACAATCCCTTCCTCCAAGGCAAATCGACAGTGCAGGAATTGAAATCCTCTGAATCGGGCTGTCTCAGACTCCCTGCTGAATCCTCATCTATTTCAGGCAGTGACCCTCTCTCATTTTCTCCATCATTCTCTGTCAATCCTGAAGGAATCGCTGAAGAAATCGCTGAGTGAGTTCTGAACTGGTAAGGAGGATCGCGATGGCTTCCAGCTCGTCCACCCCTGAAGCTCGTCTCTCCCAGCTCCAGGCGGATCTCAACGAGTTGAAGAAAAAACACGATCGTATGCTGGTCCTTGGCACAAGCAGGTGGGAAAGCTTGAATCTGGAAATAAAAGAACTCCGGGATGAAATGCTAGAGGATAAGCTGAAAAACATCAAGGAATTGGTTGAGGCCACTGGAGGTTTTGGCCATCGCCTGAAGGAACTGGAAAAGAAGGTAGCAGATCTGACCAAAGAGAAAGGAAAGGAGCCTAAACCAGAACGCTGATTCTCAGAATCCAATCTCTGTTTTCATAGTTTTCTCATTTCTGTCATTTAGCTCTTATGTCTATGGCTGTCGCGTTATGTACCTTCTTAGTTCGCTAGATCCACTGTAAAGGGTGCAATAGATAGATTGCAGCCTATTTTTGGGACATCAAGAATATGATAAACTAGTTTCTAAATGTAAAAGCCCCTGGCAGCTGGTTTGCCAGTCGATCTATAAAAATCTCCATAACCGTTGTAGTAAAAAAAAAACAATCATCTCAAAGAGGCAAATCATTGTGGCATGCACCACTTGTTTGAAAGAGAGTGGGATGTTCTTTGCAACGTGGGTCAAAACCAAACATATGTAACCTTAGAACAGATACAACCCTCCATCTTCTCTATCAAAGTGCATAGCTACACCCATTCTAATCGAGATACATAGCTCATGTGGGTACAACCACAAACTCTATGGAGGAGGAATACCTTCGGAATACCTTTGAAGGTATTCCAATGCTTTTTTAGAAACTCGTAATGCGTATTTGAAACCCTTGTTCTCTTGTTTGACTAAATACTCAAAATAATCTATGTTCTGGTTCTTTCCACTAACCTTGTTTTCTAAGACTCGTTCCTCTTCCTCACTTGGATTAATTGGAAGTTGCTTCTTCCATTCACTCATGGTACCTACCTCATCACCCCCTGAGCTCCCTACGAGCTCCCATGAAACTCATATAAGTTAGAAATATTAAATATTGGGGAGATATAAAAAGTTTCCAACAATTCCAATTTGTATGCAATGTCATATATTTTTCTTAGAATTTTTCATGGTTCGATCTTCTTGTATTTGAGTTTGTTGTACAATCTCTTGGGGAATCCTTCCTTCCTCAAATTTACCATTACTAGCTCGACTTCTTCAAAAACCTTTGGTCTTATCTGCAAATATACCATTTTCTTGTATTTGGCATTACTTTGTTATAACTTCTGCTTGACATGGTCATGAATTTCTTGTATGCTTTTTGCAAACTCACTTGCATCAACACTCTCTTTTCCCTTTAAATATGTTAATTTAACCAAATCTACAACTCACTTCAGAGAACTTCCATAAATCACATGAAATGGACTCTTACCAATATATTTATTCATTGGATTGTTGTCGTAAAATTAAGCTTGAGCCAAAACCAAATCCCATTGACTTGGTTTTCCCCCACTTAAACTTCTCAATAATTTCCCACGACTTCAGTTGACCAGCTCAATAAGTTGAGTTGTATTGCAACTTGGAACCCATATTCTTCCAAAGTGTTATAAAAAAATGTTTGAATAATTTAGTATCGTGATCATAAGTGATACTCTTATGCATTCCCATAACAAAGTCCCTGCTTACATCTTCCCTTGGCCTCTTGGGTGTCGAAAACAAGGTATATAAATTGATGCTTTGGATTCTCCCTTTTGTTAACTAACAAATTCTACATCACTCAACAAATATTCTAACATCCTTATTAATGTTGAGCCAACAATATCTTTTGTCCACTAAATATTTGGTTTTATCCACTCCAAAATGCCACCTAAATCTCCGCTATACAACTCTCTAATGAGGTTCAGTCTCCACAAGCTCCATGGAATGCACAATTTTTTATTCTTAAACACCAATCCTTTTTGGATGTGGAAATCCAAATATGGTATCCTATCCATACCCCGTGGTTCTTTTCATGCTTTCCAAGATTTTGTAAATTATGTGTCCTCTACATACAACTCCTTCATTCAATCCAAACTAACAAACTCGACGAAGAGAGTGTTTAGAAGCATCACTCTCTGGTATAATGCATCTATAACTTTATTCGACTTCCTAGACCTATGCTTCAAAACAAACAAATAGCTTTGTAAAGATTCCACCCATTTTGAATGCTTTTGAAATTTCATCTTACCTTGATTGTTGATGTATTGCATAACCTTATGATTAATAAACAACATGAAATCCTTCTATAGCAAGTAGTGTCTCCTTTTCTTTAATGCTTGGACAATATCATAAAAATCTTGATCATAATTAGAGTATTTGTTCTTAGCACCATTTAATTCTTGCTAAAGAATTCTATCGATTTAGCTTCTTGGCTTAAGATTCCTCCAACTATTGAACCATTTGCATGCAATCTACTTGAAATACTTCACTGAAATATATAAGTATCAACACTAGTTTTCCTTCTTTAAGGTCTCAAAGGACTTCATTGTTTTTTTGTCCAAGAGACGACTCCTTTCTTCTAGTGGACAACAACTTCTTGAAGTCCAAGCATAACTCAAAATTTGACAAACATAGCTTTTAGTAAAAGATTCATAAAGATATCAATAATCTAATCATTTGTTCTGCAATATATGAGTTTAACAATAAAATCTTTTGTCAATTGTCTAAAGTAATGAGCATGAATATCCACATCATATTGTGTGCAACAATATTGTCAACAACCTATATTGCACTCTAATTATCACAAAAGATTACAATTGTTGAGTTGAATGAAAAACCATGCTATCCCAAGATTTGTAGAATCCATATCACATTTGTGCCATCACTAACGACACCGCGATATTAAGCTTTTGTGGTTAAGATAAGAGAGACTACCTTTTTTTTTTTTGCATGACCAAACCAAGGGTTTTGAACCATGATGAAACCTATAGCCATACATTGACTACCTATCATCATCGTTCCTATCCCAATCCAAGTTGGTGTAATCAACCAAAGGGTTTGTGGTATTGGTACAATATTTTATGACAATTTGATAACTTCCCTTGATATATTGAACAACTATCTTTGCAACCTTGTAGTTATTTTCTCAAGGATCTTGCATTAACTGAAAAACAACAAAAACAACAAAGGAAATATCAGGTCGATTATGAGTTAAGTAAATCCGACTATTGACCAATTGTCGATAAGGAGTCACATTGACTCGTGGCAAGTCACAATCCTTTGACAACTTTACTCCTAACTGAAAAGGTGTAGTTTAGGATTTACAATAATTCACCTTGAATCTTCGCAAAATATCTATTACAAAGTTTAGGTGGAGAAATAAAGGTACTCTCATTCATTTGTAAACTTGAATTCCCAAAAAGAAATGTAGAAGGCCAAGATTAGTCATTTTAAAGGTATTAACTACTCATTTATTTAAACTCACTCTTATATTTATATTGTTTCCAGTAATGACTGAACATATAATGCATCAATTAAGGTTTCAAAATTTACATATAAACCATATGGTTTTGTGATCTAATTCACAATGTTTGAAAGCAAGATTGATAATAAATGAGCAATCGTCTCATACCAAGCCCTAGAGGCGTGTTTCAAACCATACAAATATTTTTCCAATCAACAAACAAGACTAGAATCCTTCTCAAGACGAGGGGATTGCTCCATATAAATCTCTATAGTCAAGTATCCAAGAAGAAAATCACTTTTGACATCCATATGATGTACCTCCCATCCAAGTCGAGCAATAAGTGAAATAATTAGTCAAATTATTGATCGATCCATGTTGTTCATTTGTGGCCACAACTCCTCTAGATTTTACATGGTGCCTTTTTGCATATTGTGTGGCCATGATAGTTACATCATTTATACACATATTGGATCTGCCTTATATCTTTATAGCAATCATTTGTACAAGGACATGTACATCCAAAAGATCAGATTGTTTGACATTTTTACTTTCTTTCAGGTATCTTCGTTTAAGCCTACGATCCTGGTTTCTTTAGTTTCTTTTGACTCCATGAACCAACCATACTTTATTTATAATGTATTTCATCTATCGTCTTACCCTATAACCTCATACATTAGGGGCATCTGTTATAGCCAAAATTGGCACTTCTCCGTCCGTGACGACACTTACATGTTTTGGTTGCATGACGACACTTGCATGGCGACATTGCATGAATTTATTGTCACTCACCCAAAGAAAATTCAATGTATGGAGGAGAAATATTTGGACTTTTGTATCCTCTCCTTACCTCTTTCTTGGTTCATTGGATTCTTTGGAAGCAGGTGAACAAGTTTCTATGCCAAGCCACATTTTGAAAACCCTTAGAAAAACCCTAAAGAATGCCCCATGCACATGGTACACTAGCGTTTTTGACCTTGAAAACATGTGTTGTTAGTGTTCCACTAGTGTGTTACACATGACTTGCCTTTGGTCCAGTAGCGTGTACCTCAAAAATGCCTAAAAAATATAAAAATATCCAATTTTGGGTGGTTTGGGTGGTTTTGGAACTGCCTCGTCTATTGTAATTGCTCCTTCCTTGACCATATCTCTTCCATTTTCTAAATAATAGAGGGAGGGGGGACCATGAAAGGGGATTGGGATTCAGTATTGTTATGAGGGAATAATTTGGACTCTCTCCCCCTCACCTCCCCCCTCCCCCTCACCTATGCCCTAGTTTCCATCTACCTTTGTTGCAAAGCATGGAGGAGAGAAGCAAGAGATCGAGATTGAAGGTTTCACAAGGTGCCTTGAATTATGAGAAGGTATTTTTGTAATTGTTTCAATTATTAATAAATATTTTACATTATATGTATGTATGTCTCAACCTTTGATTAATAGGACCTTTCCAAATCACTATGTATGTCTCAAATTTTGATTATATATTTATGCTTATGAGATCAGGGTTTCATGTTATTATGAATATCAATGTTTTATATGTAGTAAAATTAGTTTGAGGATGATTTGGAGTGGTTTTACAGGTCCCTTGATTGGAGAGCAAGAGGAGGAATCAAGGAAAGGCTTGGATCAACCTTCAGTTTGTAAGGTACACATCCTCCTGACCCTTGAACTTTTGATTACTCATTGTATTTGGAGAATTTTATATGTATATATGTAACCCTAGTACATTGGTGGCCTCACCCCAATCATAGGAACACTTTCCCCAATAACAAATTGTTCCCTAATTTTGGGAGTGTCTGAGATTAGAACTAGTTGAGGACTAGATGCACTTCACTAATCTAGGTACTAACTAACCCTAACTATCCCTAGAAAACCCTTAGCACACTAGTTGGTGATTTTAGGGATTTGCATGCACATATAGTCGGTTTCTTGTACATCACTCAGTCATAAACAATGATTGGGGAGTCTTGTGTTAGCTAAACTTAGTCTAGGTGAGTGTTCATGGTGAACAAAAGGTATTTGCCTCTAGTTAGGCTTGACTAGTCTAAAATCATAAGATGAATGATTTGAATAGCCTCCTGACCTAATCTGAATTTCTTTGCTATATTTCTTGTTCACCTCCTTTCATTATAGTTAATGAAATTCATCATTCTTTTCTTCTTATCTGATTCTATTTTTTGTGTAATGATCTATGATATCTCAAGTTGTTACATGATTAGTTGATTGTTTGATTTTCACAGTATATCTCTTTAGTTTATGTGCCTAGATCTATATGCTAAAATATTATAGTGTTCCTTCCCTATAAAAAACATGTAAGGTTTTACTCCACTAAATATTATCCAATCTTAAATTTATCCTTAAAATGATATCTAATTGAATAGGAAAATACTATTATCTCCATCTTAAAATCTCATTAATCATGCACATTATCTCCATTGCATTCCTATAATTTTTATCTTTGTCAACTTCCTTTAACCTTCTTCTTTGTATAATTTTTTTTCTTGTTTCTTTATTAATTTGCATGAGTATTATTTATTGACGACAAAATAAATTAAATACATAATAATCATTTACACAATGTGTTAACACCCAAAAAGGGTTCACTACCTCATCTACCCCATTACATGGCTCATTTGTCCATTTTCCTACCATATTTCCATCAAAAACCCATAAAACCATCTAAAAAGCCTCCAAAAGGCCATAAAACCCTCTTTTTCTCCAAAAATATCCAAAATTCCTCCAAAAAAGCAAAAATCTCCAAGAAGGAAGAAAAAATATAAAATAATGAGGAAAAGGAGGAAAAAACCCTAACCCTAAACCGACACTCCACCACTATAAATAAGTGATGGAGACCCCTTATTTCATATCCACAATCACAAGTATCCTGCCTCTGCCAAAATTTCTCTTGAAACCCTAGCTCACCCTTGAGCTACTTTCACCGTGAGAGCCTTTTTTGGCCCATTTCCACCATTGGAGAAAGAGAAGGAGCAGCTGGAGCTCGGAGCAACCTCTCGGATCAGCGCAACGGGCTTCACCAACCTCCACATTGGAGGTCAGATCAATAAAATATCATTCTTTACTTTTTGCTGTTTTGTTTCATGAACATGTTTAGATTAATTTTTATTACTGTTTAACATATTTTATTTCACATATTATTGAACTGCTACTAAGGAATCCATTCTCCTTAGTAGGTGCTCATTCACACAAGCTAGGGGTAAAACCCTAGTAACACAATGTTCCACAAAACAAATGTGTATTTATTATTAATGACATCCCAAAATTTATTTTCATACTATTTATTTATCACTGGATCATTCAAAGCACATTACAGTTCACCAATAACTTGAACAAAATTGGTTTTCTTTATTCTTTTAAAAACATTAGTACATGTATCAAGGATTTAACTTATTCACAACTTTTCGATATTTAGTGCAACGTTGAGTCTGGGTCACCATCTCTGATGTCACCACCCAAAATAGCCCCTTACCAAACTTCCCTATTATCTCGATCTTATCTTTCAATATTCATTTTTCTCCTACCCAAGACAATAGCCTTTCTTCCAATAAATAATAAATGAAAGGTTCATAGTGAAAAGTAATGACCCTTTATGTTTTTACATCATAACTCTTCCTTATTACACAACCAAAAAATAACTAATTAACATTTTTTTCTTATTTTCAAGAACTCTAATTTTATTTATAACATGGGAAGTTGGTACATGGCAATCCTTCTCTAAAGGTAACACCAAGAAAGATCCATTGTTTGGCTTCATAGACCAAAAAGTCATGGAGTAACCCATTATGTTTGCAAATCTGATCGAGCAATTGAGCCTCCCATAATCTCTCCCTCTTCAAGGAAACTCAAAAACAACATCAATATCTTGGAATAAATACCACATAAGGAAAATAGAAATGCTGACCATTACACATGTACTAAAACACAACATGAAAAACAAGTTTAGATCCAATCCTATGTGAAAATAAAAGTCCTTCTTGATCGATCAAAAGCACCAATAGAACCAACACGTGTGATAGTATATCCAACATCATCCCTTGCAAATCTCCTTCAATTTGTTTGAAAGTCAACAAAGTGATCATGGATTGACATGAGAAATATGTTATTGGATTGCATGAAGAAGAGATGTTGCACCCACAAATCTCATGGAATATTTCTTGCAAAGAACGAGTCTTCTTGTAAAGAAGAGATTTAGAGGGTAAGTGTAACTACTAACCTTTTATGTGTTATTCAATTTCAAAACATTCACACCTATCAGCAGGGGTAGTCAACTTGTTGTACCCCACTTTTCACCCATGCATAATAATAATTTGGTAAGCCCTGCCAAACCAAATAGAGTAGATATTAGCATGTCGACCCTAGTGGAGAGCTTGAATATTGATAGGGCTAGTGGGAGTATATCTTAACATGGCCACCACGGTCGAGAGACCAGATATTTATAGGGATAGGCCTCATAACTGTAATCATCGATGCAAGGGGTATTTTCCATGTCAGAAAAACTACCAATTGTTCTAATGCATCCATCATATATGAGAGGATGAAGGTCCATCGAGTATGTAAAGTATGGTAAATCGAAAAATCACCAGGTTTGGTCAATGAAACCATGGTTGCACCTTGAATATAAGAGAAGCATTTAATTGAGCAAAATACTTCATATCTCAAAAAATAAAATCTTAAGAAAAACCCAATCTCCCATGTTTGATTCTCCTCTAGTTATTGCTTCCAATCTAACCATTGTGCTCAGGACTAATTCCTATGAGGGATATGGCTCACCCTTTAACAAGGAGGAACTATTACAATTCCCCTTCCGATGTTGACTTCGACTTAAGAGATAACTCAAGACTCAACTTGCAAGCAAAAAGGAAACCAAAATTCTAGTCATGGTTTTATAAACAATGAAATTGAGTAGTTGTAATGTTATTTATTGTCACAGTTGGGAGTTTCTTGGACTCATGTTAACGACAACCATAATCCAAGAAATTGTAATTTGTTTTAGGTTCCTTGTGACTATGAAAGGTTTGTAGTGTTAAAAGTAGAAGCATAAACATTGATCGGTTTAATGAAGTCCTACTTCCCCTCCACCACCATAGTAGGGAGCAATGATCGAGGCAACAAATATGTGTTGAGGAGTAGAGTGATTGTCACATTAATGGCGAGAGACACAATTTGTAATCCCCCTTAATATGATGTAATGGGAGAGTAATTAATCACAAATATTGTGCATATGTTTGTAGGTGAGAAGATAATGTCTCTAAAGGGATGTCGATGGCTAGGAAAACCATTGAGACTCATATACGCATTAAAATGTCTAAGATTTTGAGATTGTAGAGAAGGTGGATCCATTAGTGACACTAAAGAGGAGGTGCTTCAATGTGTAATTGAAAAGTTCAAGATTCAAATCTTACATGCAACCTCAGGGAAAGTCTTGAGGAATATAAGCCCCAACTGATAGGTTATGTAGCATGAAGCTTTCCAGGTATCAACTCCAATGCCACAATGGGGATTTACAACTTATTAAATATATGCCAAGATATGTCAAGCTTTAAATATATGTCAAATGATATGTCAAGTTTTAACATTTTGTATTTTAAAATTATATTATAAATTTGACAAATATAAAAAGAAAAATTCAATTACTGCAAGGACAATTATGTCCTATCATAGTACCTATACACAAAAAAATAATTCAAAATTAAAAAGTTTATAAATATTTTTGTTATATATATATATATATATATATATATATGGGTGATTCCATGAAGGTGGGTAACACTTTTTAGCCAAATTTGGTGATGAAAACCTGTTTTTTTACTTGTGCTAGATAGAAGCCCTCGAAACGCATATATTCCATGTGAATTTCGACTTGCGGTAAAAAAACAAACTGTAGAATATTATATTACCTTCCCAACAATATTTTTTTTTTAATATTCCGATGTCATTTAATGTGTGAAATTTTGCATTTAATGAACTGTGTAACCTTTAAAATTTGAAGAAGTTAATAAGTGGCTCGTGTCCATCCCCAATAATTCAATCTTACATTAATAATTTAAAAAATATATATATATATACGAGCATGATCTACACAAAATGTATTGTGGTCTGCATATTTGTTTGTTAATTTATTTCGCAATATACAATTATTTATTATTTTTTGAAAGTGACCAAATCTGATTTTAGCATCATTTTATACACATGTGTGTCCATCCTAGCTTTTTTTTCACTGTTTTAAAAAATTGAAAAATAAAAAATACCCTTTTGAAGACGACGCGTCGATGTGTGGGCTGTGTATTTTTTCGAAATTTTTGGATGTGTATTTTTTACCCTACATATTTTTCTTTGAGTTGCTTCGAAGTTGTTGTCAGGTTTTGTAAGTGTAAGTTTTAGAACTAATTAAAAAAAAACCATGTGAATGTCAAAATGCATGCATGATACCTAAATGGATAGAGGATTCGGTGAGGAATCTATCAGTATGAACGTCGCTCAGTTGTGTGCCATGAATGGCAGTGTTTACACCCCCAGAAGACACAAAGAAACATTGATTTTCCTGTAAAAGGGCCAAATTTCTGTTTTTAAGGCCTGAGCTCAATCAAGGTTTTAAAATACCTCAATCGAGGTTTTAAAATACCTCGATTGAGGTTTTAAGGTTTTAACCAATGCTCGATCGAGAGTTTACTAAACCATCGATCGAGGGTTTGTTAAACCCTCGATCGAGAAAATTATAAATATCTCGATCGAGGTCTAGTTTTTGCTAAAAAATCTTACAAAAGTGGTCGGGAATGAAGTTAAGCATTGATGACATTAATGTCATTTCAACTACCTTCCTAACACCATTTCCCACCCGAATTCCTAAAAAAATTCTATATAAACATAAGACATAAACATCTTACTAATTTTATCATTCACAATTGGCTAACCAATTTGAAACAATGCTTGTGTTCTAATGCAAATTTAGCATTGTGTATTGTGTATTGTGTTTACATATTGTTGTAGGTGTGAATTTCGATTGTTGATCTTGATCACAAAGGGAAGCAAAAAGCGTCGAAGTAAAATATCTAGTAAGAATCAAATCAACACCGAAGAAATAAGAGAGAAAGATAGAGAAATAAAGAGGAAAAAAAGAGCAATCTTGAGAGGAGAAGAAGTTGCAAATCAAGCTATGATGGGAGAATCAAATGCCATTGCGAACAATATTGGTATTTAATTTAAAAGTTATGCAATTTCATATTCATAACTATAAATTTTTTTCCTAGTGATATAGTTCATATAATTTCATTCATATTTTCATATTTCATAATATATTTAATTTCATAGTGTTCTAGTTCATAATTTATATGTGTGTGTGTGTGTGTGTGTTAAATTGTTTAGAATGTAAATATAATTTTGTAATTGTACTTTTGTAAATAATTCATAAACTTATATAAATTGTATGTGCATGTTTGAATTCATATATATGTATTCATAATTGTATGTAAATTGTATAATTTCATATTCATATAATTTTATAAATTGCATATTCATATATTTAATTTCATAGTGAACTCTAGTTCATAATTTTTATATATACATGTACATGTCTTAAATCAAGTTTAGAATTTATTATAATTTTGTAATTAATTCATAAAGTTATATGTACATTGTATGTGCATGTATGAATATATATATATATATATATATGTATTTATAATTGTAATTAAATTGTATAATTTAGTATTTACATATTCATATAATTTCATATAATTTTATAATTTCATATTGCATAATATAGACTCACATATATATAATTTTTATGTTAAAAATTACAAAGATGGTTCTCAATGGGAGTTGATTGCACTAGTCATCATCGATTTTAATATTCAATTTTAATTTCATATTCATGTATATGAACATTTTCATAGTGTTAAAATTACAATTTTACATTACACTTTGATAATGATGATAATCACATTACAATTACAATTACAAGATCACATTACAATTACAATTACAATTTTACAATTACATTAAATTACAATCATTACATTATTACATTACATTTACAATTACATTACATTACAATAATGAAATCATTACATTACATTACAATTTTAATATTGATTTAATTTCATATTCATGTATATGAACATTTTCATAGTGTTCAAATTACAATTTTGCATGTTACAATAATAATGATGATCTCTAATTACATTAAACAATTACAATTTTAATTTTAAACATATACAATTTTAATTTCATATTCACATGTATATGAACATTTTCATGATGTTCAAATTACAATTTTACAAATTACATTACATAACATATTCAAGAAAAGAGGTAGATATAATATTAGAGATGTATATAAGAGTATTTGTTGTACTCCAGTGCAGAAGGAGGTGAATCTAAGTAGCCTTCATCATAAGGAAGAGAAGGAGATGACACAACCCTTCCATATAAACATCCATATCATGAAGACCAAGGTTTACACTCTATTGGATTCTACTTCACAATACAATCTCATAGAAGCACATTAATATGCATGGATGATTTAACAATGTTCTCAAAGAAACGCATAGACCATGTCAATAAGATATTGCGTAGTTAATCTAAACAAAAATCATTTTCCTTATGTAACATATTAACTCTAGTAGAGGAAGATTGAAACACTTGTCAATATGTTGATCAATAGTCCGAAAATGTAATTTTCCTCCATATTGAGTCTAATAACAATCAATTTATCCTTCCACGTCTTGAATGTGCATCATAAATTTAGTAACATGTTCTCCTTCCTTCATGTTCAATGTGTAGGACTAATTCCTAAGGTCATTCTTTTAAAAACTGCATGCTTTATATCAAGGAGACAATAAGAAGAGGAAGGAAATATAACAAAGGAGAATTCAATATGGACACCTTATTAATTATGAAATTCTATATCTACGGTAAGCATTTAAAAAGAGGACAGATTAAGATATAAGAGGTCACCATTGATTAAGACCTACAAGGTCAAGCAAGGAAAAACTTAGAACGCTATTTTGAGTTGGTGTGGGTTTGCTTGGGGCATATTTGGCCTAATTTATACAAGTATATGGTTTATGTATATGGAAGAAAAGTTGGATGGCACTAGGAATCCATTCTATGAAGTCTTCAACAACAATATATGCCCTCATTATGCCACATACAATGTGTTCATTATTTGTTTTTGTAAGGAAGGCATGCTCGAATACTTTAACTCTCAAAGTAGATCTTGGGTGCATTCTGAAAAATATATAAGAAAAAATGATTCTAATTGTATAAATTGATAAGATTTCAACATCCTAGTTGAAACCAAATAGACCTATGATAATATAACATCAATCAAGTGAATCAAGGGTATTGATATAAACTTGAACAAAATTGTATTCTAGTATATGATAATGATGATAATTACATTACAATTACAATTACAATCACATTACAATTACAATTACATTACAATTTTACACTTACAATTACATTACATTGCAATCTTGTACAAATGACTAGGAATCATACTTCATAACATGATTTACTTAATAACATCGGATTGGGACATAAGTCTCATCCGCAACCACTGTGGGAAGTACTTGGGATTTTCCCTAAAACTCATTATGAGGAGTACCACAAGAACCCCAAAGTAGCTAGCTAATGAGAGGAACTGCCAAGCAAAAAGGGAAATGACCCCTACTAAATTTAATAGATTCCCACCTGTGAGGAAAACCAAAGAGCTGTTGTTTGTGGCCAAGCGGTTAGCAGTTTTACCTAACGATGAAGTGAGGGGTACTGCCCCAATACTCAAACTTGAGACAGCCTTGGTGGCCAAGTGACTACCTTTTAACCATTAGGAAGTTGATTTAAACCGGGGTCCATATTCATCTCCAGCTACTACTATAGCCACCATTGTTTGCATTTATTTGTTAATTTGATAACAAACAATGGCAATATGATAAACTTAAAATAAAATGTTATTCAAGCTTGCATAATTTATTTGCTAATTTTTTAACTAACAATGGCAATATGATAAGTAAAATAAAATGTTATTCTTGAACTTGTAATTTTATTTTTGAGTTTGTATTTGTTTATTGCTATATCTTGGCCAGCCATCACAAGATCATGCACTCTGATTTCTCAAGAGTAATTGGGAGCTTCAATGACATTGGAATGGATGCTAATTGTTTAAGAGGGTTGGATGATGCCACTCAAGAAGAGTTCGGGAACCCGACCCCTGATCGGACAATCAGAGAGCATGTTAGTAACATAATCAAGTTGTACTTTGAACAACAATCAATGATTACATAAGCTCAAATCCTTGGCATGGATTGATAAAATGCAAAAAATTGAAACGTGCCACAAAGTTGTTGGGTTTTAAGGATGTTAAAAATAAAAATACATGTGAGAATGTAAGAAAAAATGTAACAAATGCACTATTTGCATTTGGAAATTCAAGAAAAAATGATATCAGTGCTGCTCGTAGGGAAATTACAACTGCTATTGTGGCACAAAGCACCTCAAGAAATCGAATGTTCACAACAATGTCAAAGCTGCTCCATGTTTCAAGAAAAAAACTGCACAAATACACTAAATTTAGGGGAAAGATAGATGAAAACGATGAAGCTTCTTGTTGGGCTCTTATATGTAGAGAAGCATATAAAGACAGGATGGAAGAGGGCAACAGAGAGAAGGTGATAGAGTATTGGGACAACCATTCTCGTGCTATACTAGATCGAAAACATGTCCTGTGACAATGTTCTGGTAGAGACATTTATAAGGAGCATTGCAAGCATGTTATGGAGATGACAGGAGTTGCTTTGTTCGAGGAATTCAAAGAATAAAATCCCGGTGTCTAGATCTCATTTACCATGTTTAGTAAGTTGAAACCATGGTATATTAGGCCGAATACGATATGGGACACTTGTTCTTATCGATACCACGTTGAATTCCAGTTATACTATGACACATTTGTGGATTTTTTCAAAAAACATTGGGATGGTGAGCTAGCTCCTCACACAGTGCGAGATTTTATTTCTATGATACTATGCAATAGGAATCCTGAAAATGTTTTTTTCAATTAAATGTGTGTAGATGGTAGAAGATGACATGAATGTGGTGATTTGGCATTGTTCCATAGGAAGTTTCCTATCGACCCAACACACCCTAGATTGTTAGGTATCATAGTTAAGTGGAAGAGATATGAGTATGTCTCCATGAATCCATCATCTTCTTCACATGTTCCATCTAAGAGGATCAACTTGCGTGAGGATGATATTCCTATTTCAGACTTCATGTACAAGTTTCAAAGTCAAATTTACAAATACATTAAACACTCCCACAGGTTTAAGTGGCAAGCTTTAGAATTTAAGCATTCTCGTGAGGTTTTTGAGCCAGGAACAATCCTATTGGTGGTAGACTTTGCCGAGAATTACACATTTTCTCCTTAGAAAGAGATACAAAGTGAGTATTATCACTCCGACCAGGTGCCCATCTTCGTACATGTATTGTATAGACATGATCAAGCCTTCATTGATGGTAGGGATAGCACTCCTCAGTCACGCGATATGATCAAGGAATATCATTTTTATGTCAGTGATGATCGTGAGCATGACATGTTGTTTGTTCAACACTACTTTGGGTTGATTTATGATTCATTCAAAAAGAATGGGGTGTCATTTACAGAACATTGGATTTGGTCAGATGGGTGTGCGGGGCAGTTCAAATCGGCACGCTCATTTTATTGGTTGAGTCTTCTTCACAAAGAGATGAGACTTCGACACACCTGGAGCTTTTTTGAAACAGGGCACGTAAAGGGTGAACATGATGGCGCATGTGCATGCATGTAACGAGCACTTCGGAGGTACCAAATGAGTCATAGTGCATCTCGACTCAAGTATTCAGCAGAAGTAGTTGATTGGTGCACACAAAATTTGGGTCACCAAGGTCATGAATAAGCAAGGTCGGTGCATAGGTAGGAAAAACCAACAACTTAATTGGAATTTAATAAATGTGTTTGTATTATATATATATGTGTGTGTGTGTGATGTTTGTTATTTGATGCAGTTTTTTTTTGGGATGTTTCCCTTGGCAATGTGAATAGATCCATGCCATTGTATTGCTAGACCATACCTGGTACAAGAGAACTGCATTCAGTTCGTAGTAAAGACATGGGGGACATATTTTCCATTGAAACAAGGAAGTATGCATGCTTCTGTGAGTTCTGCATTGACGCCAATGGATTGGGGGTTGATCATTGCGTGAACGATGCATATGTCAAACAATGGAAATATGTCCCTCTTAATCCAAAGGGGCCACATCCGACTCTGACGTGGCAAGAGATGCACATTGACAAGGCAATGATTTCACTAGATCATGACCGGGTTTCTAATTTGGTTAAGCAAGGTACATGATACTTGATTGAATGTTTAAGTCTCTAGTCCTGTACACATGCATATATATCTATCTCTCTCTCTCTCTCTCTCTCTCTCTCTATATATATATATATATATATATATTGTTTAATATTTGAAAATCTTGATGTAGGTGATGTATTTGTTGTAATTGCACCACTAGGAAATGTTGAGCATGTGGCATACTTTTTGATGCGGTGTACACAAATCAAAAGCAGGTTGGTGCGGCCTATGTCGATGGAGAGTTCACGTACCAAGTTGGTGACCTAGTTGTGATGGGCCACTTTTTTGAAAAAGTGAGAAGACAAGGTGACTATATTATTTACAGAGATTTCATGCCTGAATATATATCTTGTCAGTACAGTCATCTGGTGGTGGAATCTCGGATACATCGCCACTTTTTTGAAAAAGTGAGAAGACAAGGTGACTATATTATTTACAGAGATTTCATGCCTGAATATATATCTTGTCAGTACAGTCATCTGGTGGTGGAAGCTCGGATACATCTCATTGAAATGAAGGTGAAGAGGGCTGAACCAAAGAGATGGAAGATGTCAGTAGCTGACCATGATCGTATGATGGAGACATGCATTCCTATAACCCATTGGCCGGATGAATGAAGGTTATATGTCACTTTTAATGTTGACATAGTTGACATGCTTTTGAAATGTAGGAAATCAAAATTTCTTCTAAAATATATCATTTGTATTTAAATGTAATTTTTGTAAACATATATATGAGAGTACATGTCATTCACATATGTACTCTATGTGCATGAACACCTATACCTAGGAATAGACAAGTTGTAAATTGTAGACAAGTTACATTGTAGACAAGTTGTAAATTGTAAACTTGTAAATGGTTAGTGACATGCAATCCAAAGAACAACACATACATTTATTGCGTCCTCATTAGATCTACTGATTGCAATCGATATTAATTGTAAGTTTCACTTGATT
>LPNX010159652.1:18888-30658 GCA_001517045.1 Pseudotsuga menziesii | reverse complement strand
TATATCGATAATCATCAAGTACAAAATAATAAAGTCCAAAATAATAATGTCCACAAATAATATCCTACAAATCACTCCTATGCCATTGATCGAGTGATCGACCATCATGGCCACTACCACCAACTACACTACCACTAGCTACACTACCACCAGCTAGACTATGCACATCACAAAGATAATTGTCCAAGTCTAAGAACTGCAGAAGTTAAAACCGTGAACTCTGCAAGTAAGTTACATAACACATATTTAAATTATATGTAGAATGCGACAAATTTATATATATATATATATATATGAAACATATCTATCTATGAACTCACCTCACTTGAGTTGGGTGTCAGGTTTGGGAGGATGGACTGTTGAGACAAGGCTTCATCAGGACCCAGCTGATGAGAGGCTATCCACTGATCCATAAACATTACGGTGGCTTCAATGCCCTCATCTACAGCTTCCTGTGTCTGCGTCTATTTCCACATGACATGAAAATAGTTACATTAATGAATTACAATTTGAACTTGAGAATTAAAATTTCAACATGTAAATTATAATATGAAAAGAAAAATGCAAACAATTGGAACTAAAATAACTAGTACCTCGTCGATTGGCGTGCCATAAGTAGGACTCAAGCGGGGTTGTGTAGAATCATGTGCAACACCCTTGCCTCTATCCTGTACAATATGAGCAAGATAAATGAAAAAATTTAGATTATACCAAAATATTACGTGTTCAACAATTGACTCATTTAGAAATTCCAATCGAGGATGATAGTTAACACATACCTCATAGACGTGGGCAGGCAGAACTACAGCGGGACCTCGAATAGATGCATCATTGCCAAAAAGGACCTCCATGAAACTAGGCTCCTGCATGGAGGTCTAACACAAAGAAAAGTATTAGTTAAAAAAATGATTCATTTGAGAATACATTGCAATCATGATAATCAAATGACGACTTGATCAAATGATGACAATAAAGATATACATGTCCCATCGGTCGAGGCCTGCATCTATGATGCAGTCCAAAATATGCATCGCGGGCCATGATAGCATAATGCAACAGTGTGTCATGATCAAGAACATTGAGAACATCATCGGCCATCCACTGTATCTCAGGATCTGCAGGTGTAGTGAGTGCTCTATGTCTCTCTGCCTGCACAACCATCATGGTACCATGCATCGTCATGTGTGTCGCCTCTGCCAATGCACTCTGCTCCTCATAAGCTAGCTAAGATGACCCAGCTACATCATCTGTCCTAAGCATGGTCCTAGAAGGGTGACCTACCAAAGGCTCTGGCTCTGGCTGAGCTGCAGGGTCTCTCCTAGCCCCAAGATGTGCATGACTACGTCCCCCACCAGCACCATAGAAGCTCGATGGTGTGCTGGTGTAATCTGGGTGCATGTCTAGGAAAAACTATGCATATATATGTTTTGCAAAGTATAGTGGGACCTGGTCATGGTGGGGAAACATGCCCCATGCTCCAATAAACCTGTGTTGCAGCTACAACATTTTCCCAAAATTCAAAATTTTTTGGGACCCTCCTTTAACTCATTTCAGCTCAGCTTTTGAGTTTGCTTGATGTTCTCGGAAATACTATTTTTATTCCAGCAATGTTTCACTATTTGTTTTAATTTTACCTTTGCCATCGGAAGCATTTTGGATGTTCAAGTCGGAAATCTAGTCATCTGCGCGCCCGCTGTTGCGGAGGAGTAACAATAAATCGGGTCCGATTCAAGATTGGTTTTTGTCGATGCCTTTATTCACTTACCTGTCTCAATCGACAGTTTGTTGGGATACTGTCGAAACGCATTATCTATACGGTCTCCGCAGTTGTGGATGGCACATCACAAAGTTCCTCGATGATTGCCTTAAATTTTCTCGACCCCACCGTTTTGTTTCACTGGTCCTTGATTTTTCGGCATCCGCCATTGCGGTTTTGAAAAGCGTTGTCTTTCCGGCATGGTTTGATTTCATTTCCTGCGGAACCGATGTTTTTTTTTTGGTTAAAGTCATGTTGGTTTTTTCTCCGATTTTTGTCGGTCTGCAGAACTTGATTTATTTTGCATTTTCGTCGTTGCGGCTCTCCAGCCTTCTATCGCTCCGATGCTTTAATCTTGAGAGCTCCTATGTGAGTATCATTTTGTTTCTCTGCCGTCGCCTTGGCAGTTCTCCTAACTGTTTCATTGTCCGACGTTACGGAGGCAATGTTGATTTGGTCACCGATCCCTTGCTTTTTACCGCCTGATAGCATTTTCCCGCCGATTATAGTTGACCGGGGGCGTATATATATTGGAATAGCGTGGTCTATTATTTTATTGTTATTTTTGGACTTTCTTTGCGCTGTCATTTTCGCTCGAGCAAACCAGGTTTCTCGCTGTCGGTACCCTCGTTCCTAGGTGGCTCCGCCATGGAAGCTCAATGGTTTTCCTCCCGCCAGTCGCGCAGCAGTGCCAGGTAGGCCCTTGTACTCGTTTTCCCATTTTGTTCGATTGGATGAGCTATTTTATTGTCTCCGCGGTTAGGGTTTTACTTAGGTTCCCCTCTTGAAATGTATATATTCTGAAGTGAATGACGTGACTATTAGTGTGGGGGTTTTTGTGGTCTGCTTAATGTTTTCTTCTACGGCCATTCTGGTATTACAACCCGCACTCGATGGTTGGGGAAATCGGTGCAGACGGCCGTTACGCTGTCTGCACCTGTTGCCCCATTTTGTGTTCGACGGTCTGGGGAAGGCTTTCATGGTTTTCCTGGGGGAATACCGGGTTTTTTTCCACTGGTCTGGTCACCTGCATTCCGCAAACCATGACCTCAGTATTGTTTTTAGTTCATTATTAGAGTGACCTTATTCACGGTCGAATTTGAACCCGAACCGGTCTGGGGAAGTATCGCATTATCTAGTCTAAGAGGGACCGTGAGATGAGCCTATACAGTTTTCTAGGGTGCTATCATTGGTAGCGTCCCCTTGAGGTTTTTAGATTTAATGCCTCAGGTGTCCGCATAACACATAGGCCATGGCGCCGAGAGGGGTCCCGGGAAGGTTTTCATTTGTGACAAAGGCCTTGTTTTTCCACATCCGAGCTTTGTTGGACTAAGCTGGTTTTAGTTTTAGACAGGAGCATTTGTTTGAACATATTTTGCTTATTTTCATAATGACAGTCATGTTTAGCACAGACGAGGTAAAACCTTTATATTGTTATCCTTATGTTTAACTGTTGTCTGGAATAACCTAACATAACCTAAATTACAATTTTATACATGACAGGGAAATTCCTCGAAACTTAATATGTCTAAGCGTCAAAAGAAGAAGGCCCCCGTGGTTGAAGAGGAACCTGACATTGAAGTCATCACCAGGGTCGAATATATTTACGAAGACACCAAATGCATAATTGGTGTAGAGCCCGAATATCAGTGGGGAGATATCTACAGGTTGATTACGCGCTGAGAGGTGCCTGACATAGGCTTTGAGGAAGAGAACATCTACGCCAACATAGAGAGGTCTTCATTAATGAATATTGCTACGAGACCTGAGCTCTTTCCATGCTTAGAGGTGATTGGGTGGATTTTTCCCAGGGCAAATGTGACCACCATGATTCTGGAGAATGTTGATAAACATGGTTATGCTTCCTATAGCCCTGGCCTACCACTTTCTAGAAGCACAAATATATCTAATTGAAGACTGGTTGAAAAGCATCAGGATGGACCTCGTCGAGACACTCAAGAGGATGCTCATGCCTGGAAAAAACTTTAGAACCAGGTCAACTGGAGAATATGACACCGCAATCCTAAGAACCCCTTACAGGTTCATTGCCTTGATGCTCAATAGGATTTTTGGGAGAGCCCACGGCAAAAGCTTCAAATTGGAGTGGGAGCCGATAATTTTTTATGTTGCAACATAGGGGACCGTTTTCAATTGGGCCAACATTGTGTCCAATAGCCTCTCAGCCTGCATGGCATCAGCACTAGTGGGGTGTCCCAAAAGAAATCAGAGTTCTACATGAGCTCCATACTGATTGATTTCATACTATGCAATCAACCCTTCCCCAACCTGAGATGCATCTAGGACCGGGAAAGATCACCAATTTACTTAGCATACAAGCCACTGTGGGCTCACAAATACCACAATCACTACAGGGAGGTGTGTGAGAATTTCATTATGCCATTGTATACCCTGATTTTCTTAAAAAAATGCATCTGCATGTCGGAGGAGGCATTGCAGGTGATCAAAGAGTATGCTGATTATTACTTGACTGAGGATGGACTGTATTTCCGAATGTTTGGAGGCTCTAGAGCACCCTCACTACTACCTAAGTATGCCACAGACTATATAATTCACAAAGAGGCAGTTAGACAAGTCTTCCTAGATGGCATAGGAATTTTTTTATTCGAACATAAGAAGGCAGCATACCCACCTTTGCCTTTTAGATTGGGGAGTTACAAGTTTACTAGGGTAAAGAAGGCCGAAGAATTCGTGGAGGAGTTGGAGAAGTTCCATTTTGGAGAAATGCCTTTCCACAGGAATGACTCTCGTAACAAGGTTGCAGAGCACTACAAAGAGGCTAGTGTCCATTTTGAATATACTAGCCACTAGGACAGAGAGGAGTCCATTTTCCATAGTGCACTAAACATGACGGCCTTAAGGAAAAGGTTTAAAAATAAAATCACCACCAAAGGTGGAAAGGGACAGGATGAGCAGGAAAAGGCCGAGGAGGAAGAAACCAGGAAAATAAATGAAGAAGCTCAGAGGTTAGCCCAAGAAGCCGAAGGATGGCTAAAAGGAGAGGAGGAGGAGAAAAGAAGAGTTGCACAAGAGGCATCTAGAAAGGTAGAAGAAGCTGCCAAAAGCGAAGAAGAAGAAGGAAAAAGGAAGTTAGATGAGGAGTTGAAGAAGTAGGAGGCATAAAAGATAAAGATGACACAAATAGTGACAGAACAATTAGCTTCTGACCCAGCACATAGTCAGGCCCAGGACTTGGAAAACCCCCACATTCAAGATCCTGAAGAACCTATTTCCAGCACACCAGGACAAGCCATGGTCCCCACCCTTAGATTAATCCCATTTGAATAGAAAAAAGGGGAGGAAGTACCAGATTTTAATACTATCTTTTATGATAAAGAAAATAAAAGGATAGTAAAAAGGACTGAGAGGAATATTGAAATCGGGGGACTGTCTGCCAAGATGATAAATGATACGAATATTGTAAATGGGACAGACAGAGACCCCAGGTTCACTATTAGAGCGGGGGTTGCATTGATCCATGCTTCTGAGGACAATGTAGACAAAATAATGAGGGATCTTGAGCAGTCAAAGAAGTCTTCTTCTCAACTCAAAGATACCTTAAGAAAGGAAAGGGAAGAAAGTAATCGGTTAAAAAGAAGGTTTGAAGACATGCAAGAGGAAATCAAGTCTTCAAAAGCTGAACTTCAGATCCTCCAGATAGAGAAAAGATATATGGAGACCACCCAAGAATGTCTGGAGAAAGTACAACAGTAATACCAAGAGCTGAAGGCATAAAAGGAACAACTGCTAGGTAGGATAGGAGATTTGGAGCTGCAGAGGGCTACCTTGGAGGAAGGTGAGAGGCAATCTCAAGCGCAGAAGGCAGAGCTTAAAGAGCAAATCACCTCGTTGACAGTAGCCTTAGAAGAATTTAGAGAACAACAGGTTAGTCTGTAGCCTTTCAAAGAGCATTTCCTGGCACAGAGAAACAGAATGTACCAGCTACAGATGGCCATTGAGGAGGAGCGGTGTAAGGTATTGCAGGTGGATAATCGGCTAGAAGATATTTTGGAAACCTCTTCTTATTTTATTGATACATCTCAGGACATACTGGAAGTCTTGACAGGAAGGATGGAAAAGTTACAAGCTAATGAAGAAACTCCTGCAGAGTTACCCTCAAAAGACCAACATGCCCTCAAGAAGGACTACTATTTGTTGGAGTTTTCCATCAACACGGTCGAAGAAATCAAGAAGGCTATTAAAAAGACAAGAGGAGCATGCGCAGAGTTCTTCAGGAGGCTATTGATTACCTATAATCGATGCCAGACAGAGGTTGGGCAAAGAATGGATGCTTTTCCAAACCACAGCCTGCTTTTGGAAATTTTGCAGAGAAGGTATCAGGAAGATGAAAAGAGGATACAACACATTAACGCTATAGATGAACAGATCCTAAGGAATGAGGTAGATCATTCCGCGATTAGTACGCAAGTGTTAGAAGACCAGCTTCGCCTAAGTGCATCCAGAATAGAAGCCATCAAAAACCAGGCTGCAAAATTCGAAATAAACATTGGATTCTTGGAACCTTCTGAATTTGAAAGTATTGCTTCCGAAGCTTCAGCATGGAAGAAATTTCTAAATAATCAAGCGGGGCCCTCCTCATGAACATTTGTTCACTTTTGCAATATGTTGTAAATTTTGTAAACACTTAGTGAAAGTAAATTTTGGGAAGCGAAGAGTTTGGGAAGCCCGAGAGTTAGTTGTGGGCATCCCAACAGTCTTGTTATTTTGTAGAAATATAGAGGATTTAGATGAAGAAGGCACTTTTCCCAGTTAGATTAGTGAAGAGATATTGTAAGAAGAACTACTTCCTTTTGCAATAAAGAATTACAGTTTTCCTGTTGGAGAAAGTATGGTGGGACGTTCAAATGTTATGCTATGGATTTGTTGAAGAGGAACTATTTCATTTTCATCTTTTGTCCACTAACTGTGATATAGTTCTGACTTTCAGGACTTATGTTCTTGTTTAAATGATTTCTGGTTTATTTTATGAAAATGCCACCATGAGTAATGAATGTTGTTCTTAAGCAATTAGCTATCTAGTTGTTTAAATATCTTTAATTGTTCATTTGTTTTTGGAAGAAGTATCGGCTATCTGTAATTTCTATTTATAATGCATGCACAAGATACATTACTCATTAATAAGTTACCATCTTTCTCCCTGGGGATATGTAGGTAGTTAGATTTATTTCCTTGCTTTGTGTGTGATTTAGATGCTTGAGAGTTTAAGACGAGAGGTAAGAACCTGCGCATCACATTGTGAATACTCCCTGCACTCTTTATCACTCTGCATGTTATGTAGGCACTTGCATATCATCCT
Source organism: Pseudotsuga menziesii (assembly GCA_001517045.1). Classification (NCBI taxonomy): domain Eukaryota; kingdom Viridiplantae; phylum Streptophyta; class Pinopsida; order Pinales; family Pinaceae; genus Pseudotsuga; species Pseudotsuga menziesii. Next base: position 23,567 of record LPNX010159652.1, on the reverse strand, counting down.
TTAAGTCAAAATACAAAAATATATACAGTGGATCGGGTCGCAATTGGTAAAACCTTTATTTTTGTTTCTTGACCTACGGTGCTCGGACCGCAAACCGGACGAATTCCCTACTCCAAACAGTCATGGGCTAGTTGGGAACGTTGACTGGGGAGAATCCCTTGCTGTTGCTGCCTGCGATTTTCCAGGTCTCAACAGTTTCTGGCGCTAGAAGGAGGGCCACCAGTGCATGGCTGGCCGAGGAAACCCGATTTCCCGAGATCATTCCACCGGTAATAGTTCAGGAAGCAATTTGTTTTGCAATCCAATTCCTGAAGAAGGGGGTAGAGAACATTTGTATTCTGTCAACAATGAAGTTATTAATGATCTGAGAAGACACACTAGGGCATACGTGAAGAATATTGGAGGATTGTCGATTATCCCGGAATTTCCTAGAAGAGAATATAAAATGGAAGATCGTCCTATTGGAAAGCTCAGTGTTGTTTAGGGTTCGGAAGAACTTATAGAAACGGCCTTACAGGAAGTGGTTCAACCCTGGAAACAAGTAGGCCCAGGTACACCTTACGGTTCTCCTATTTAGACCCCTGTTCTTTCACCTCCTCATTTTTTTACTCATGGCAGGTATAAATGTAAATCAGCCCAACCCACTGCCGGCTTGGAAATCCAGATCACCTTTAAACCTAACACCTCCTTTGCATAATTTACCTCAATCTTCTGAAAAGATGCTACCCAAATTTGACCCAAATGAGAATATGCTAGTAGAAGACCACTTGCAAAGTTTCTATTTGGCAATAGAAGGATTAAGGGCTGGGGAATCTGAGGATGTATTTTGCAGAATTTTCCCACACACCCTTAAAGGAGCTGCAACATCGTGGTACTTTGGTTTGCCTGCAAATTCTATCCCTGATTGGGATACCTTCGAGAGGATTTTTATAAGTAAGTATGCAACCCAAAAGACTCATGCATCTCTCATGAAAGGACTATGTGCCTTAAAGAAAGAAAGAAAGGAGAAGGTGCACAGTTTCACCCAAAGATTTGCAACATATCTCAAGATTTTTTCTGAAGCTAACAAACCTTTGAATAAAGTCCTGATTGAATATTATACCTCAGCCCTGGGACCCAAATTTTCCATGTTTGCCAAAATGAAGGCCAAACCTACGTTAGCAGAGACTTACGAAGAAGCATAAAGAGTAGAGGCTGAAAGGGGAGGAAAGCTTTGTTGTTTACCAAGCCTAAGGAAGAGCAGTCACATGATTTTGAGGGAATGTTAAAAATGATGCAAAAACTCTCCAACAGAATAATAGACTTGGAGAAAGAAAAGGAATCCCGAAAAACCTATAAGCCCTACTACAAAAGGGAGGATAACAACCAATTCGAGACCCCTCCTCATAATTTATCATCGATGAATTTGATAGAGGTGGGCAAGGATAATTTCTGTACTTTTCACCAACAACCTCATTCTGAAAAGAATTGTACTCAATGGTTGAATTCGATGACATTGGTAATGAATCAACTCTTGGATTCTAAATTGACAGAAAACAGTAATGAAGACGAAAATAATAATAAGACCATAGAGAAACAAGAAGATGACACCATGTTTTTATGGGACTATGTCTCGCTTTTCGATACAGAAAAAAGCACTCTTAAACCTGAAAATGTACCAATGATAAAAAAAGACCCTAATTTGGCAACTAAATATGACGCAATAGTCTCAAAGATTAAGAAGTTGCAAAAAAATGTCAAGGGACAGTCAAAGAACGATACTGAAGATGAAATACCCAAAGTTACCATTTTCAGCTAGGAGACGGAACAGATCAACGAGCATGCCAAGCTTATAGAAGGACAAGATGTTAACAAAGGAAACACTGAAAAGACTGAAGAACCCAAAAAGGAAGTGTGCACTGAAAATCAATCGGTGGAGGAAGACGTCGAATCAACTTGGGAAGAGAAAGCCAAAACCCCACCTTTCCTTTTGACTCTAGAAATGCTAAATCATAAGATGCATAATTGTTTGGTAGATTCTGGATCATCGGTAAATGTTATGCCACTTGTAGTTTGCAAGAAAATTAATGGGCAACCAAAACCCACAGCCTGAGAAGTCGTTCAACTAGATAGAACAAGTGTCAAAGTAGTGGGGGAAATGAAGAATGTTCTCATTCGCTTATCTGCAAATAACATGATATGTCAATTTATTGATATTATGGTGGCTGACATACCAGATGGTTATGGGATTATTCTGAACTGAGATTGGTCTGCCAGGATAAATGGGTATTTTGCTTCAGACTGGTCTCATTTATGGTTACCTCATAAGGGTACCCCAAACCAGATCAAAATTTTAAGAGAACCTTACCCAAAACACACTGTCACTAAGTTGGGAGAAGGAAATGAATCTGCTAATTCTGTTCTGGGAAATTATCTAACGGAGCTTGAACTAAGATATCATGCCAGCAATATAATTGACTTTCAGCTTGATCTCCTTCAACTTCCTCGGGCTGATGAGATTGACTGTAAATCAGTGGACATGGTTTCGGTTTCAGAAATAGTACAATTAGACCATGGATAGGTAGCTCATGTCTGCAATACAGCCTAGCTGCTTGACTCATTAGATTGAAGTATTTTCAGGGGTGGGCACACAATTTTCTTTTTCTTTTGATTTAATGCTTTTGTACATAAATAAATTGATGTTGTTTTGTTTTGATTTACCACTTGGTTTCTAGTTATTTTCTATTTTAAATAAAGAGGCAAACTTTTGGTTGCATGGAAAACGTCAGGGTTCTTGATTAATTGAAATCTTTGAGAAAAAGACTATGTGTTTTATTTCGGAAATAATAGAATGTCTTCTAGTAGGTAGTTTTCCTGAATGGCCATGCACTCATTGAAGTCCTGCTTAACCCCTGAAAAGAACTCAAAATTTAGAGGTCTGGAATACTATTTTGAGGCTCTGTCCATTTCACATCTAAGAGGTCTTGGGGAGTGATGGAAAAGGACCCGCGGAAAGGAAGCAAGGTAAACAGTTTATTATATATAAATGATCCCATGCCATAATTTCAAAAGCATAAAGACTGTTAAGAGTAAAAAATACTTAAAGACGCAATACTTATCCAAGCAAAGTATCAGAAACATGAATATCAATTTGCCAAAAGTTCTTCTCCATCCGTGAGATGAGAAGTAAATTTCTCTCTCACACAAAAGGGCACTGTGGATAGAAGAGCCTGAATAAAATTCAGAAAGAAAGGCAGATGGAGGACTCAAATGAACAAAAGTTCAAAAGGCACCAAGTGTAGTTGGCATGGGAATGAGGAACAAATGGATAATTCTGTTTGCCATATGTTACTATCCTGTGGTGTCCAAGCTAGAGACCACCCACAGATAGAAGTAAAATAAATCTCACCTATTAAGCCTCAAAAGAGTTATTCGGACTTTCAAATATTGTGGGTGCTCCCATTTCCCAAAGAATGGACTGCCTTCAATGATTTAAATGCATGTATTTTCCATCTTAGGAATGCAAGCATCTAGAAGAATTCAACTTGTGAGCTAGACGATCAAACAGTCTTTTACTGGGAAGAAGTTAAGTCAGAAATCTGGGGTTCACCAGGTAGTCGCCAATTGTTGCAGCTGCAACATTTTCCCAAAATTCAAAAAATTCGGGACCCCCCTTTAACTCATTTCAGCTCAGATTTTGAGTTTGCTTGATGTTCTGCGGAAAGACTATTTTTATGCCAGCAATGTTTCACTATTTGTTTTAATTTTACATTTGCCATCGGAAGGATTTTGGACGTTCAAGTCGGAAATATAGTCATCTGCACGCTCGCTGTTGTGGAGGAGTAACAATAAACCGGGTCCGATTCAAGATTTGTTTTCGCTGATGCCTTTATTCACTTACCTGTCTCAATCGGCGGTTTGTTGGGATACCGTCGGAACGCATTATCTCTACGGTCTTCGCAGTTGCGGATGGCACATCACAAAGTTCCCCGATGATTGCCTTAACTTTTCTCGACCCCACCGTTTTGTTTCACTGGTCCTTGAGTTTTCGGCATCCGCCGTTGCGGTTTTGAAAAGTGTTGTCTTTCCGGCATGGTTTGATTTTATTTCCCGCGAAACCGATGCTTTTTTTTTTTTGGTTAAAGTCATGTTGGTTTTTTCTCCGATTTTTGCCGGTCTGCGGAACTTGATTTCTTTTGCGTTTTAGCCGTTGCGGCTCTCCAGCCTTCTATCGCTCCGATGCTTTAATATTGCGAGCTCCGATGCGAGTATCATTTTGTTTCTCTGTCGTCACCTCGACGGTTCTCCTAACTGTTTCATCGTTCGACGTTACAGAGGCAATGTTGATTTGGTCGCCAATTCGTTGCTTTTTACCGCCCGATAGCATTTTCCCACCGATTATAGTTGACCAGGGGCGTATATATATTGGAATAGCGTGGTCTATTATTTTATTGTTATTTTTAGACTTTCTCTGCACTATCGTTTTCGCTCGAGCAAACCAGGTTTCTCGCTGTTGGTACCCTCGTTCCTAGGTGGCTCCACCGTGGAAGCTCAACGATTTCTCGCTGTCGATACTTGATTGAATGTTTAAGTCTCTAGTCTTGTACACATGCATATATATATATATATATATATTGTTTAATATTTGAAAATCTTGATGTAGGTGATGTATTTGTTGTAATTGCACCACTGGGAAATGT
>LPNX010159652.1:0-16790 GCA_001517045.1 Pseudotsuga menziesii | reverse complement strand
GACCTGGCTGATGAGCGGCTATCCGCTGATCCGTAAACATCACGGTGGCTTCAATGCCCTCATCTACAGCTTCCTGTGTCTGTGTCTATTTCCACATGACATGAAAATAGTTACATTAATGAATTAGAATTTGAACTTGAGAATTAAAATTTCAACATGTAAATTATAATATGAACAGAAAAATGCAAACAATTGGAACTAAAATAACTAGTACCTCGTCGATTGGCGTGCCATAACTAGGACTCGAGCGGGGTTGTGTAGAATCATGTGCAACACCCTTGCCTCTATCCTGTACAATATGAGCAAGATAAATGACGAAAGTTAGATTATACCAAAATATTACGTGTTCAACAATTGACTCATTTAGAAATTCCAATCGAGGATGACAGTTAACAAATACCTCATAGACGTGGGCAGGCGGAACTACAGTGGGACCTCGAACATATGCATCATTGCCAAAAAGGACCTCCATGAAACTAGGCTCCTGCATGGAGGTCTAACACAAACAAAAGTTTAGTTAAAAAAATGATTCATTTGAGAATACATTGCAATCATGACAATCAAATGACAACTTGATCAAATGATGACAATAAAGATATACCTGTCCCATCGGTCGAGGCCTGCATCTATGATGTAGTCCAAAATATGCATCGCGGGCCATGATAGCATAATGCAACAGTGTGTCGTGATCAAGAACGTTGAGAACATCATCGGTCACCCACTGTATCTCAGGCTCTGCAGGTGCAGTGGGTGCTCTGTGTCTCTCTGCCTGCAAAACCATCATGGTACCATGCATCGTCATGTGTGTTGCCTCTGCCAATGCACTCTGCTTATAATAAGCTAGCTAAGATGACTCGGCTACATCATCTATCCTAAGCATGGTCCTAGAAGGGTAACCTACCAAAGGCTCTGGCTCTGGCTGAGCTGCAGGGTCTCTCCTAGCCCTAAGATGTGCATGACTACGTCCCCCACCAGCACCATATAAGCTCAATGGTGTGCTGGTGTAATATGGGTGCATGTCCAGGACAAACTCTGCATATATATGTTTTGCAAAGTATAGTGGGACCTGGTCATGGTGGGGAAACATGCCCCATGCTCCAATAAACCTGTGTTGCAGCTACAACATTTTCCCAAAATTCAAAAAATTTCGGGACCCTCCTTTTACTCATTTCGGCTCAGCTTTTGAGTTTGCTTGATTTTCTACGGAAAGACAATTTTTATGCCAGCAATGTTTCACTATTTGTTTTAATTATACCTTTGCCATCGGAAGCATTTTGAATGTTCAAGTCAGAAATCTAGTCATCTGTGCACCCGCTGTTGCGGAGGAGTAACAATAAACCGGGTCCAATTCAAGATTGGTTTTCGCCGATGCCTTTATTCACTTACCTTTCTCAATCGACGGCTTGTTGGGATACCGTCAGAACGCATTATCTCTATAGTCTCCGCAGTTGCAGATGGCACATCACGAAGTTCCCCGATGATTGCCTTAACTTTTCTCGACCCCACCATTTTGTTTCACTGGTCCTTGAGTTTTCGGCATCCGCCGTTACGGTTTTGAAAGGCATTGTCTTTTCGGCATGGTTTGATTTTATTTCCCGCGGAACCGATGTTTTTTTTTTTTGGTTAAGGTCATGTTGTTTTTTTCTCCGATTTTTGCCGGTTTGCAGAACTTGATTTCTTTTGTGTTTTAGCTATTGCGGCTTTCCATCCTTCTATCGCTCCGATGCTTTAATCTTGCGAGCTCTGATGCGAGTATCGATTTGTTTCTCTGTCGTCACCTTGACGGTTCTCCTAACTATTTCATCATCCGACGTTACGGAGGCAATGTTGATTTGGTCGTCGATCCCTTGATTTTTACCGCGCCATAGCATTTTCCCGCCGATTATAGTTGACCAGGGGCGTATATATATTAGAATACCGTGGTCTATTATTTTATTGTTATTTTTGGACTTTCTCTGCGCTGTCGTTTTCCCTCGAGAAAACCAGGTTTCTTGTTGTCGGTACCCTTGTTCCTAGGTGGCTCCACCGTGGAAGCTCAACGGTTTTCCTCCCGCCAGTCGCGCAGCAGTGCCAGGTAGGCCCTTGTACTCGTTTTCCCATTCCATTCGATTGGATGAGCTATTTTCTGGTCTCCACAGTTAGGGTTTTACTTAGGTTCCCATCTTGAAATGTATATATTCCGAAGTGAATGGTGTGACTGTTAGTGCAGGGGTTTTTGTGGTCTGCGTATTGTTTTCTTCCGCGACCATTATGGACTTACAACCTGCACTTGATGGTTGGGGAAACCGGTGTAGACGACCGCTACGCTGTCTACACCTATTGCCCCATTTTGTGTTTGGCGGTCCGGGGAAGGCTTTCATGGTTTTCCTGGGGGAATACCGGGTTTGTTTCCACTGGTCCGATTGCCCGCATTCTGCAAACCATGACCTTAGTATTGTTTTCAGTTCATTATTAGAGCGACCATGTTCACGGTCGAATTCGAACCCGAACTGGTCTCGGGAAGTATCACATTATCCGGTCTAAGAGGGACCGTGAGATGAGCCTGTACAGGTTTCTAGGGTGCTGTCACCGGTAGCGTCCCCTTGAGGTTTTTAGATTTAATGCCTCAGGTGTCCGCGTAACGCGTAGGCCATGGCACCAAGAGGGGGCCTGGGATGGTTTTCATTTGTGACAAAGGCCTTGTTTTTCCACATCCGAGCTTTGTTGGACTAAGCTGGTTTTAGTTTTAGACAGGAGCATTTGTTTGAACATATTTTGCTTATTTTCATAACGACAGTCATGTTTAGCGCAGACGAGGTAAAATCTTTATATTGTTATCCTTATCTTTAACTGTTGTCCAGAATAACCTAACAGAACCTAAATTACAATTTTATACATGACAGGGAAATTCCTCGGAACTTAAGATGTCTAAGCGTCAAAAGAAGAAGGCCCCCACAGTCGAAGAGGAACCCGACGTCAAAGTCATCACCAGGGTCGAATATATTTACGAAGACACCAAATGCATAATTGGTGTAGAGCCCCAATATCAGTGGAGAGATATCTACGGGTTGATTACGTGCCGAGAGGTGCCTGACATAGGCTTTGAGGAAGAGAACATGTACGCCAACATAGAGAGGTCTTCATTAATGAATATTGCTATGAGACCTGAGTTCTTTCCATGCTCAGAGGTGATTGGGTGGATTCTGCCCAGGGCAGATGTGACCACCATGATTCTAGAGAATGTTGATAAACAGGGTTATGCTGCCTATATCCCTGGCCTACCACTTGCCAGAAGCACAAATATATCTAACTGAAGACTGGTTGAAAAGCATCAGGATGGACCTCGTCGAGACACTCAAGAGGATGCTCATGCCTGGAAAAAAATTTAGAACTAGGCCAACTGGAGAATATGACACCGCAAGCCTAAGAACCCCTTGCAGGTTCATTGCCTTGATGCTTAATAGGATTTTTGGGAGAGCCCACGGAAAAAGCTTGAAATTGGAGTGGGAGCCGATAATTTTTTATGTTGCAACACAGGGGACTGTTTTCAATTGGGCCAACATTGTGTCCAATAGCCTCTCGTCCTGCATGGCATCAACACTAGGGGGGGTGTCCCAAAAGAAATCAAAGTTCTACATGAGCTCCATACCGATTGATTGCATACTATGCAATCAACCCTTCCCCAACCTGAGATGCATCTAGGACCGGGAAAGATCACCAATTTACTCAGCATACAAGCCACTGTGGGCCCACAAATACCACAGTCACTACAGGGAGGTGTGTGCGCATTTCATTATGCCATTGTATACCCTGATTTTCTTAAAAGAATGCGACTGCATGTCGGAGGAGGCATTGCAGGTGATCGAAGAGTATGCTGATTATTACTTGACTGAGGATGGGCTGTATTTCCAAATGTTTGGAGGCTCTAGAGCACCCTCACTACTACCTGGGTATGTCACAGACTATATAATTCACAAAGAGTCAGTTAGACAAGTCTTCCTAGATGGCATAGGAAGTTTTTTATTCGAACATAAGAAGGCAACATACCCACCTTTGCCTTTCAGATTGGGGAGTTACAAATTTACTAGGGTAAAGAAGGCCAATGAATTCGTGGAGGAGTTGGAAAAGTTCCATTTTGGGGAAATGCCTTTCCACAGGAATGACTCCCGTAACAAGGTTGCAGAGCACTGCAAAGAGGCTAATGTCCATTTTGAATATACTAGCCACTGGGACAGAGAGGGGTCCATTTTCTGCAGTGCACTAAACATGACAGCCTTAAGGAAAATGTTTAAAAAGAAAATCACCACCAAAGGTGGAAAGGGACAGGACGAGCAGGCAAAGGCCGAGGAGGAAGAAACCAAGAAAAGAAATGAAGAAGCTCATAGGTTAGCCCAAGAAGCCGAAGGATGGCTAAAAGGAGAGGAGGAGGAGAAAAGAAGAGCTACACAAGAGGCAGCCAGAAAGGCAGAAGAAGCTGCCAAAAGGGAAGAAGAAGAAAGAAAAAGGAAGTTAGATGAGGAGCTGAAGAAGCAGGAGGCAGAAAAGATAAAGCTGACACAAATAGTGACAGAACAATTAGCTTCTGACGCAGCACATAGTCAGGCCCAGGACTTGGAAAACCTCGACATTCAAGATCCTGAAGCACCTCCTGCCAGCACACCAGGACAAGCCAGGGTCCCCACCCTTAGATTAATCCCATTTGAACAGAAAAAAGGGGAGGGCGTACCGGATTTTAATACTATCTTTTATGATAAAGAAAATAAAAGGATAGTAAAAAGGACCGAGAGGAAGATTGAAACCGGAGGACTGTTTGGCAAGATGATAAATGATACGACTATTGTACATGGGACAGACAGAGACCCCAGGTTCACTATTAGAGAGGGGGCTGCATTGATCCATGCTTCCGAGGACAATGTAGACAAAATAATGATGGATATTGAGCAGTCGAAGAGGTCTTCTTCTCAACTCAAAGATACCTTAAGAAAGTAAAGGGAAGAAAGTAATCGATTAAAAAGAAGGTTTGAATACATGTAAGAGGAAATCAAGTCTTCAAAAGCTAAACTTCAGATCCTCCAGATAGAGAAAAGATCTATGGAGACCACCCAAGAATGTCTGGAGAAAGTATATCAGGAATACCAAGAGCTGAAGGCAGAAAAGGAACAACTGCTAGGTAGGATAGGAGATTTGGAGCTGCAGAAGGCTACCTTGGAGGAAGGTGAAAGGAAATCTCAAGCGCAGAAGGCATAGCTTAAAGAGCAGATCACCTCGTTGATATTAGCCTTAGAAGAAGTTAGAGAACAACAGGTTAGTCTGTAGCCTTTCAAAGAGCATTTCTTGGCATATAGAAACAGAATGTACCAGCTACAGATGGCCATTGAGGAGGAGCGGTGTAAGGTATTGTAGGTGGATAATTGGCTAGAAGAGATTTTGGAAACCTCTTCTTATTTTATTGACAGATCTTAGGACATACTAGAAGTCCTGACAGGAAGGATGGCAAGGTTACAAGCTAATGAAGAAACTCCTGCAGAGTTACCCTCAAAAGACCAACAGGCCCTTAAGTAGGACTACGATTTGTTGGAGTTTGCCATCAACACGGCCGAAGAATTTAAGAAGGCTGTTAAAAAGACAAGAGGAGCATGCGTAGAGTTCTTCGGGAGGCTGCTAATTACCTATAATCAATGCCAGACAGAGGCTGGGCAAAGAATGGATGCTTTTCCAGACCATAGCTTGTTTTTGGAAATTTTGCAAAGAAGCTATAAGGAAGATGAAAAGAGGATACAACACATTAACGCTATAGATGAACAGATCCTAAGGAATGAGGTAGATCATTCCGTGATTAGTATGCAAGTGTTAGAAGGCCAGCTTCGCCTAAGTGCAGCCAGAATAGAAGCCATCAGAAACCAGGCTGCAAAATTCGAAATAAACATTCGATTCTTGGAACCTTCTGAATTTGAAAGTATTGCTTCCGAAGCTTCAGCATGGAAGAAATTTCTAAATAATCAAGCGGGGCCCTCCTCATGAACATTTGTTCACTTTTGCAATATGTTGTAAATTTTGTAAACACTTAGTGAAAGTAAATTTTGGGAAGCGAAGAGTTTGGGAAGCCCAAGAGTTATTTGTGGGCAGCCCAACAGTCTTGTTCTTTTGTATAAATATAGAGGATTTAGATGAAGAAGGCACTTTTCCCAGTTAGATTAGTGAAGAGATATTGTAAGAAGAACTACTTCCTTTTGCAATAAAGAATTATAGTTTGCATGTTGGAGAAAGTATGGTGGGATGTTCAAATGTTATGCTATGGATTTGTTGAAGAGGAACTATTTCGTTTTCAGCTTTTGTCCACTAACTGTGAGATTGTTCTGACTTTCAGGACTTATGTTCTTAGTTAAATGATTTCTGGTTTATTTTATGAAAATGCCACCATGAGTTATGAATGTTGTTCTTAAGCAATTAGCTATCTATTTGTTTAAATATCTTTAATTGCTCATGTGTCTTTGGAAGAAGTATCGGCTATTTGTAATTTCTCTTTATAATGCATGCACAAGATACATTACTCATTAATAAGTTACCATCTTTCTCCCTGGGGATAGGTAGGTAGTTAGATTTATTTCCTTGCTTTGTGTGTGATTTAGATGCTTAAGAGTTTAAGACGAGAGGTAAGAACCTGCGCATCACATTGTGAATACTCCCTGCACTCTTTATCACTCTGCATGTTAAGTAGGCACTTGCATATCATCCTTTAAGTCAAAATACAAAAATATATACAGTGGCTCGGGCCGCAACCAATAAAAAAATTTATTTTTGTTTCTTGACCTACGGTGGCCGGACCGAAAAACGGACGGATTCCCTACACCAAAAAGTCACAGGCTAGTTGGGAACATTGATTGGGGAGAATCCCTTGTTGTTGCTGCCTGTGATTTTCTAGGCCTCAACAACCTGTCGTATACATAAGGTGCTGCAACCTCTATCTTAAAGTCCTTGAGTCTAAGCGATTGACCAGCAGTGCGGTCAGGAGGGATATCAAATAATGTTCCCTTCACATCATGGCCAGCTGTTGCATGTTTCACTGCGACCCAGTTATCAGGACCCCTCACTGCGACCCTTCTTCTCTGACATGAACTGACCCAAAGAGAACTCCATGGTCTGATGGACCTATAGACCTTCAATAGATTGTCTACTGCCTCTAACATCATCCACATCAAATGTGATGCAGGAGAGTTCTTTGAAATCTCTTGGATGTTAACCCACAAATTGTCACGCTGATTGGTAATGTCTTGCATCGTGATATGTGTGATATCATCCTCCCATGGTGCTTCCTCAAAAGGGTCAGGACCCTCCTGTGCAACACCTAAACATTAGATGAAAACATAAGTTTGTCAGTCAAAATTTACATACATCAACTCTAGTTGAAATTGAAATCAATATAATTAAAGGTACTGATAACTGAAAAAAATATATATATGCATTTAATGTACCTATCTCATGGGGAACCTCCCCACTGACCTCGACAGTGTCATCCTCGCCGCTCGCATGCACAGAGCGACTGCCAGTGTGGCTGCCACTCATCTCCCTAGCAGGAGCATGTGTCGGCACAGAATGCCTAGGCGAACTTGTGAAAATAGAGACACAAGTTGATTCAATATACACATGTGAAACAATTTAATTTGTTGTTTAACTAACAAAAAAGAGTACATCATGTGTAATTGTATACTTACGAGTCCTATGTCGACCTCCTAGGTGAGGAATGGCCGCAGATCCACCAGTGCTGTGCCTTCAAAAAATTGAAGAACCACACTGTAGAGATGCATCTGCATGAAATAAGGCATAATAAATGTAGTCAGCATACAATATAAGATAAATGATAAATATGTCAATATAGTAAAGATGTAGATTTGAGATGAAATTAATATATCATCACATGGTGCACATTAATAATGGGAGAAGGATCATGAGTGTGAGCATAATCAATAAGGAAATGACACATGCAAATGTCTTTTTCACAGATAGTTGAGCTTGATCATTCATGTCATGTGTGTGAATGCAAAAGTGTTGTTGGCACTCATGGGTTTCTCTTAAAGTTCGAAGCTCTAACTTTTCAGATCTCAATCCAGTAGTTCAGTCTCTAACTTTCCATTTCAATTTATTTTAAACTTTACCTATACACATAATTTATGTCGATATCATTTTTTTCCACCAGGTACAAGTCAACCATTTCATCAAGGATATTCAGAAAATATACAATAATATGAACTCAACATGTCTACCTATCTCGAGAATATATCATAGCAGCCTTGTCCTTTCCCTATGGTTTTATGCTAACTTTAGCAAAAACTGAAACAAACGTAGATATGTGTTATGTCTTGATATAATTTATTATTGATAGTATACTATTGTTGTATTATGTAGAATAATAGATGTGCCCACACTCAGATCTATTAGCTAATGAATGCATGGAACTTGGCTACCCTATTGCTATCATTGCCATCAATATTTCTCCGTTGCAAATTGAACCTCCCATATGGGGATTAACGGGATAAAGAGAGACTTAGTATTTTAGTATATGCCCTATGCTTTTTTTTATTGTGCTTACTCATTTATTTAATGCAATGAATGAAATACATAGATTTCACATAAAATCGTAATGGCAAGGAGGACGTCTAGATGCATGTCTCCATGGATTGATGAATGGGCATGACTATTCCTATAAGCTAAGGCAATAAGGAGGGAAATACTAACTTATCTTGACTAACCTATCCTGGATGGAAAATGTCAACGTCTTAATGTATAAATTTATATATTTTATTAGTAATATATTTTACTATTATTATAAAATATTCTAAATTTATAATTTATAATTTTCAAAATGTTGAATATAAATCTATATATTTTTTCTAAAAATATATATCAAAAATATAATTTTACCTTAAATTATGGATTTCTATTAATTTTTTAATTTAATATTCTTTAAAAAAAATTAAATCATGAATTTCTATTAATTTTTAAATTTCATTTTTTTTCAAATTGGCAAACTTAAATTTATTAATATTTTTTTCCTTAAAAAAATAAAATATCAACAACAACAAAAAAAAACAACATTTTCATAATACGTTTGAGCTTGAAAAAAAACAAAAATACATACTTGTACACTTTTCAAGAAACTAAAATCAAAATGTGTCTACTAAGTCAAAACATATATATCTTATTTTATTATGAAAATTTATTTATAAAAAATATAAATATGAAGTAATATAATAATTTAATATTAATTATAATTAATTGGGCAACAATTCTGCTTGCCCGACACACATTTCAAAATTAAACCGGCAACATAAATGCTGCCGGATAGAAATATTTATACAAACTATAAATTTAAATTTTAAACTTAACAAATTTGATTTTTTTCAATCCTCCGTGTATTCTAGGAGGATTGAAAAAAACTGGGCAGCATTTCAGCTTGTCGGGCACACATTTAAAAATTAAACCGCCAGCATAAACGCTACCGGTGGACAAAATATGCATAAAACAAAAATATTAAATTTAAAATAAATAACAAATTTCAATTACGATTTTATAAAAATCCTGCAGCATTTCTGCTTGTCGGCACACATTTTAACAGATTAGACAAAAAAAACCTACAATCATCAATAATTTTTTTTTCCAATTTCAAACTAACATTTAAAAACAGAAACAGATAGCATTTCATTTAAATTTCAAATTAGAAGTTTTGGGTGTTACTTCTGGGATCTGACATCGTGGTGGAAGGCGAAGTTGGGCGTCCCTTGCGCAAAAGCTCGGTCGAGGTTACAACAGCTCGGTTGAGGTCACAACAACTTGGTCGAGGGTTTGCAATCCGAAAAATGGTGAATGGCCATGGCTTCCTGCGCCCTTTTTATAATTTTTTTTTACTAGGCACCTCGATCGCGGTTTTGTCAAACCCTCAATCGAGATTTTTTTAACCCTCGATCGAGCTTTTTTAAACCCTTGATCGAGCTAGCAATAGCTCGATCGAGGGTTTTACAAAAGCTCGATCGAGGGTTTGACAAAACCTCAATCGAGGGCTTATTAATCTCTCGATCGAGGTATTAATAACTTGATCAAGGGTGCAGGTTTTTCTTTTTTCCGAAATTGCTTTGCCAAAAATTGTGACTCACCTCCATGGATGCACCCATCTCTCTCTCTCTCTCTCTCTATATATATATATATTTGCATTTGCAAGTAAATTACAACAATTTAACTGTAGTTTATATCATGTTAATTACAAGACTAACTAGGTAAATAGTTGCAAAGCAGCTAGTCCCTGCTTTGAGATTATGTTTAGTAGTAGGTCAATGTAATAATAGAAAGTGCAACTTAACTATATGTTCAATGTGACTTTGACAAGCTATTGTATGTTCAATGTGACTTTGACAAAATTCAAACTCTAAAGTTCACTTGATAGCTACAATAGCGATACTTATTTCATTGAAACTTTTAAAAAACAAACAAAAGATTTATGGGATGCTTGAAAATAAGATTTTGCGTATGAAGTTAAATAAAACTGATAGAATGATGGAAAATACTTGAGACTTCATGATTTCATAATATCATCATATGAAACAAGTGTTATGAAAAATAAGTTTTTTTTAGGTGTTATGTGAAATAAGAAATGATTATGCCAAAAGTGTTTATACACCATTCAACATTATTCTTATCATAAAAACTTTTTTAGAAAGATATCATGAGTTGAAGTAACATTGCATTTAAAATCCGTGCACTAGTTTTGTTGATCAATTCACAAAAATCTCATTATATAAGTACTTAGAAATGTAAACTAGATTTGGAATATTGAATAAGTTATATGAAGTGATGTCTATTTAATGTCTTTGCACTTAGTAAATTTTCAACCAAAGTAACCATGAGTTATTGGCCACAGAGCTAATCGCCCAGACCAGTGAAATAAGGCACCACCCATGTAAGTACGCCTGGTACACTCCTACGGCACTCTATCTGAGTTACACCAGGAGATAGAGCCATAATCAATCATAGACAATCTTAGTCTACATACCTAGAAGGGAATTGACAGAGAAAGGGACATTCCCAATAGCATCCCAGTAGTTGTAGACAAACAGTTATACCCAGTCTCATTTACAGGAGGTCGCCATGGTCAGGACAGGAAAGGAGGTAGATGCCATAGACTGTTTTCATTGCTTGAAGGTCATTAATAATAGCCCTGCCAATAGTAGTGTGAGATCATATTAAGCTTTTACATCAAGCATAACTCATTCACTAGATTTTAAATAAATAACACATAAAAATCCAATTATGCTTAACTTGAATTTGAGAGGCATTTCATGATTCATTGCTTTATATGTGAAATTGTTGTAATGTGCTTTGCCTGGTATTAATATATATAAAATGTTATACAAATGCTAAGATAGTGATTCAAACCTATTTAAATTAACATATACAAAAAGTGTGAATTTAGATAGTTTCCAAAAATAAAAACTTCACACGTTGGAAATTCAATTACACATGTTATAAGCTATTAATTCAATTGCACATGTTATAAGCTATTAGTAACCAAGTAAAATATATGCAACAATTCATAATACTTGAAACATAACTTTTTTCAGACATATTATATTCATAGGAATCAAAAGACATATTATACATATACCCTCTTTCTTGTCAGAGAGAAAACAATAAGGGACCAATCAGCACATAGACATACAATGATCATGCCTGCAAAACATCCATCCAACAGAATGACATAAAAAGTCTGATCATAGCAGAATTTTCTCATCATCCCTGATATACCAGGTCAGAAAATGTTGTAAATATCGGAGGTGATCACAAATAGACATTCCTGCGCAAAACTTGCTAGCTAAAAAGTCTCATACATGACAGACTTAGAAGAACAAATCAAATGCTGAAAATTCGAATGCTGAAAAAACAGATGGGATTCAGCAGCTAAAAAAGCACAAATTGGCCATGTTCTATGACCATTCCATCCAATGATTCAAAGAATGTTCCACATCCCATATCCAAATTCAGAGCCTTTTTGGAGAGGCCGTTTGCCAGCAAGTTATGCTCACGGAATATATGCTTGAAGATCACCAGAGGGACAAGATGGAGCATATTTTTTATATCATCACACCAATGCATCAGAGAAGGAATATCAAGGGCAGAATGTCTATTGAGCCATGAGATAATAACCATAGAGTCACCAAATATCAAGTGAATGGGAAGACCCATCATCAAACTCACTCTTAGAACAGCCCGGAATGCCAATAATTCCGCTCTTGTATTCGTGCTGCATCCACAGCCCAATGAGAAACTAAAATAATGGTTATCATTTAGGTAGATCACAAAACCTGCACCTCCTAAATTCTCTGCAACAGCCCCATCAAAAAATCCACAAGGAAAGACCTTCAGAGGCTTTGGACCGATATTCCGGATTTTATGTAGTTTTTGAGGAACAGGATATAGATTTAGAAAACTCTCAACCCTGGAGATAAGAGAATGAACAGAAGGCTTCCAATTTTCAAAAAGACATTTATTCTAGAGAATCCAAATACACCAGAACGTAAAAAGGGGTAAATGTCTAAATGTAGCAGAACGCACAGAAGTGCTGAACCAATGAACCAGAAAGGACAGGACAAAATTGAATAAGGGAATAGAGAACCCATACCGAGCTGCAAAGTAAGAGAAAATACTCACTGTAAAGGGGCAAACAAAAAATAGATGCTGGATATCCTCGATATTCCTCTCACACAGAACACAACGACTTGGGCCATGAAACCCACGAGATTGAAGCTGCTCCCAAGTAAGAATCCAGGCTTTATCCAATAGCCAGATGAAACAGGATATTTTCGTAGGAATATTAAGAGTCCAAAGATAATCAATTACAGGGTTCCGATCCTCTAAACTACTGATCGAAGAAATACAATCATATCATTTTGCTACAATTAAAGGGCCCACATAATTGCTATGCGACCAGAGAAGCGTATCACGAAGATCCTTAAGATGGATTCTGTTGTACTCTAGCCCTCTGATATAGTTTTCCCAAAGAGTTTTCTAGTCTCCACAAAGATCAAGCTCCTCTTCCATAAACCAGTAACCTGAAGCAAAGGATGTTTTATTCCTTGCTTGAGCTAAGGTACAAATCCCATAGTCTTCCAGATACGCTCTTAAGTCACCTGGGAGAATAAAAGAGTTTCCCAAACTAACTACAGGATCCACACCCAGACGAATATCTGAACCATTGCCTACTTGCCAGAGAATCCCTTTACCAATCCAAGGCAAGGTTATGAGGAAGCCTTTCCATATAACCGAGGCACTTCGCATCATGAAACATTTCTCTCTAATCCAAGAATGCAAAGGCAGTTTCTTCATATATTTTACAGAGATGAGTTGATGCCAGATGCCATTGTTGTTTAGAGCAATCCAGAAACTCTTCAATCTCAAAGATTGTTAGAATATAATCCGTTAGGGATTATAATATTGTAAATAAATAAATAGGAATAGTTGGAAGCCGAAAAGGCTGGACGGAAGGTTAAACAAACCGTCACATGAATGTATAAATGAATGCTTAGCCATGAATAGAATAATTGAATCGGGAGTTATTACCAACAAGTGGTATCAGAGCCTGGCTTCCAAGCTCCATAACTCCTGCCTGCCAGTCCGCCTGCCATTCTCCTGCTTGCTATGCCGGTTCAGCTCTGGCATATGCCCTCTGCGTCTTCTTGCCAGGAGACGTTTCAAAAGTTTCTGCCCACAGTCTGGAATGTGCTAGTCTGGCATATTCTCTGCGTGCATGCAATACCTAACCCTAATCCTGAGTTATTCTTCTGCTGCATTTCTTAGCTGAATGCTGTATGAATCGACCTCTTCATTTGCATATCTCCACTCTCGCTGTAAATGCGTTGAGTATATCTCCTCATTCCGCTCTTGAAACACTGCGATTTTATATTCAAAACATCGAGATGCTTCACTTAGGAATGCTTTCTTAGTAAGCAAGTTTAACCGAGGGTCACATTGTAATGCCTGTTCAACAGCCCGTGAGGACACTGTAGGAAGTGTCTCCTGCATATGGTGGCTTGTCCTCCTGTAAATTCAGAAATAGCCTACCATAAAGTATGTATTCTTTGGTAATGAAATGACTTCTCCTCCACATACTGCTGCGTGCCATTGATATACGCTGAAGACTACGTGAATGCCCTTGGTGTGCCTGATATGCGTTGAAGACACAGATTGATATATATTGTTGCGACTGGTGATTGCGTTGAAGACTCGTGACTGTAAATACTGCTGAGTGGAGTGCTGCGACCTGCGTGAAGATATATGTGTGATGCAAACCCTATTTTTTAACATACCTTTCTCTCTGTGGGAGACAGCGTGGTATATTAAGCACAGACCCTCAAGAATCGTGGGAGGACCGGCTGGCCTTGCTCGAAAGCCAATTTCAAAATTTGGAGAAGAATGCGTGGAGAAGAACTGCGAACTGTGTGCTGATGCTGTACATATCCTGCGTGAAAGCTGATGCGTTGCCAGTTGAAGACTAATGCTTGAAGAGAGCTGCGATTTCTGTGCTTGAAGAGTGCTGCCATTTCATTGAAGTCGTGTTGAAGATTGAAGTCGTGTTGAAGACGAAGGAATGCACCGTTGCTAGTTGAGGACTGATTGTAAACCCTAATTCCAGTTTAACATTGTATGTACTGCGTGGAGGCCCGTGAATGCTGGGCGTGAGTCCGGAGACTACACAGAGCAAACACCACCGGCGCTGACGGTTTGGAACACGGTGTTATTACAATAATTGTTTTTGGCTCCTTGTTGAAGGCTTTGATCGTTGTGCAAATGAATTAATATAGATATTAAACTCAATCGCTGGCTGCGCATTGATCCGTGGACAATAACAATATATATAAAAGATGTGGAGAGGGCATGCATTTTTTATATATGAAGCACCCTCTATAAATCTTCGCCAATAATATATGTATTAGAATAGAAGTGAATACATTGCCCAGTTCATGTAATTATGTACTGTTGCAAGCTATGTTGCAAGCTATCTTGTTTTGTCAGTGTTGAAGACTCACAGCGGCGCCCTGTCCTCCACCATATATGAGCTGCAAAGTCTGGGGTGGCTGCTAGGGCTGATAATGAAAAGCTGTTGATTTCGAGCCTTGTAAAGGTGAAAACTGGTGCCTGGATTCCTCCTAGAATTGTTGTTGCGACTTGGAGACTGCCTGGATTGGTATCTGGTATTGCTATCAGATATATATTTGAGTTGATCATATATATGCTGCGTGAATTTGGAACCCTATTTTTTATTGAAGCATAAACCCTAATTTTGCCCTAATTTAGTGCGGGAGTGTGAGTGGTAAATTCTGCAAACTTTTTCATTTGTGTTGAATGAAAGAGACTCGTGAATGCTGTCATGAATGTTGTGGCTGTTGTATGAGCCTATGATTGTGGTTTATATGCATTGAGTTTAGGGGATCTCTCAATCTAGAAGCTGCGACCTGCTCCTTTGCCCTTCCATTGTGGGCGTTCTCTCCTCTTTTCTGTTTACAACTGAGAAGATTGCTGTACTGTTAGTGGAATGTGTAAAGACTCATCCTGAATAAGCATTTTGAATTTGGAGCTGCATACTGCTGGAGCTTGAACCAGAGAGCTAAGAAGACTGCTACGACCTCCAAGGTGACTGCTATTTAAGGTTGAAGTGCTGCATAATTGTGTATGGTCATTATGAAGTCTGTACTATTGCAAAATTGTCTTAGACTGATGTAAATACTATGACAGAGACATAGACTTGCATAGTGAATAGAGCTTGTTGAAGACATTGTTTATACTAGCTAGTGCAGCTGTAATTCTACATAGACTGTATTGTAAAAAAAATAAAAAATAGCAGAGACTTAGACCTGCTTCTTTCATATAGCTGAGATTGTTGACTGTTGGTTGTAATATCTTCTCTGTCATTGTATCATCTTTAAAACCTGGAGTTGACGTTGTAAATCACCTTGGCAGAGACTGTAGACCTGCAAGGTTATTATTTTTTGTCATATCAAGTTTATTATTGTAAACTACACTAACAGTTGTAAAGATGCACTCTTTGGCATCTAGTATTGGTGATGCCCTAGCTGGCAAAGACCAATCCAAAGACCCTTCCAAGGGAGATTGCGGCAAAGAGAGAGACAAAAGAAGAAGAAATTTCAGAGGCAGAGGGGGCAGAAGCAAAAGATCAGACTTGCAGTGTAAGCGTTGCGGAAAGACTGGGCACACATCAGATCAGTGTTGGGATTCATGGGACTCCATCAAAGATAAGCATAACCAGAAGACAGATGACCAAGATGCTAGTAAATTTTCTGATTCTTGTATTGTTGCACATTGTAATCTTGGATTTAATGAAATGACTTCTCTTTCATCTTATAAAGATTGTTGGCTGCTTGATACTGGTGCAACATCACACATGACATTTAGAAAAGATTGTTTTGAAGAACTGAATGAAACAATCGATGGCATAGTGTACTTTGCAGATAAGTCAAGTATTAAACCAAAGGGAATGGGCACCATTCGACTGAAGATGCCTGGATTCCTTGATTTCTTGTTGAAGAACGTTCTCTATCTTCCTGAGTTGCAGAGAAGCCTGCTGTCCATGGTGGAAATTCGACAGCAAGGCCATGCCATCCACATGTTTGATGGAATCATTGAAATAAGAAAGTCCTCTGACAACCAAATCATCATGACTGGATACGAAGATGGAAAGCTGCTGAAGCTCAAGGGTTCACCCGCAAGATTTCAGAACTATGCCTACCTCTCTCAGCATGGAGAAGGTA
>LPNX010159651.1:324606-333247 GCA_001517045.1 Pseudotsuga menziesii | reverse complement strand
ACCGAATTGTTCAAATTGGTGAGTAGCCCCTTCTTCGAACTTACCTTATATTGCATATAAAATCACACTATACATTTAGCAATATCTTTATGCAGGCAAGGTTAGAAACACCTTGAGAAAGGCCTTGTTGAGCGATAACAATAAATGTAAGTTTTTTTAATTTTTAAAATATTGGAGACCAAATCATGAAAAAATACAAATTCTATTGCATGCTTCTGAATAGGAGTTTGAACTTTGGTGTAAAGCATTTAGCACAAACTTTAGACTATGATTTTTAAACAATGACAGTTACAAGAAATAACAAGTAATGCAACAACCTATAAACAACAAGTAATCTCACATAGAAATATAAGTACCATGGCAACAAGTAATACATTGTTTCAAGTTTGAATGTTTCATAATTTTTTAACTTTTAGCTTTAAACTATATACAATATCACAATAAAATATTTCTAAGAGGCAGGTATAAGCAACCTTGCTGCTATTTCACTTGTTTTAAATATGAAGCAGAGACTCACATCTGCTGAAGTTGGACATGAATTTTTACTATTTAATCCACATTGTTAAAGTTTAGCGACATGAATTTTTACTATTTAATCCACATTGTTAATGTTGAGCAACAGAGGCTCACATCTGCACGTTGGACATGAATTTTTCTGGCGAAGCCATGGGATAATGCACTTTGAATGGTATTGATGTTTGCATCGCAATTGCTTTGCAGGCTCGACGCTGGAAAATGCTTCATGGCAAATGGGGCAGATGTCTCCATCATCATCGTTTTCACTTTCATTGCAAATTTGAACTTCTGGCAACCCATCCACTGCTTCAAGAAGACTATTAGGTATTTCCTCATCTTGCTGCAGAGGATCTTGGTATCCAAAGCTAATGGTGAGAATAGCGATTATTTCAGAGCTGAAATGAAAGTTATAGGTATTGTCCTCTATATGTTCTTTTATCTCACGCCATGTAAATCTGGAATTCCAAATAACTTGAGTTTGGGTGGAATAATCGTACGGTTGACGGAAATCTCGTATGGATCGAAGAACTATGACATTTTCTGGAAATGTAAATGTTGTAAGATAGTCTTCACTCAGACTCTCCTCATTTTCACTTTCATGGCGCCGAATAACGTGTCTATAAAGGTTCTCGAGTCCACGCCATCGATCGTCTATTTGACGTATATCAACATTCTCCCATAAACTCTCTAATTCCCGAGGGCGTTCATACGGTCGATTGCGTTGAAGGACTTGAAAGATTTGAGGGAGAGAGGTATCGACTGCAGGTATAAGGTCATCATAAACTGTCACAGTGGAGACCAAATGGTGTTCAGCTTCAATACTGCGCGTTTCAATTGGTGGGATAGCCATCTGAGCTGTACTCACTGTTGAGCTTTGTATAGTACGAGGAATAATTCCTCTATTTATGTCTGCTTCTGCGCATCTCAGAACACTCAGAACCCGTTCTCTGAGAGAATTTGTATCTCTATTCGGATTTCCGGCTTCCATTTTTTTTTAGAATAACCTAATTCAAATAAACCAGAACTGACACCAAAATATAGCAAATCCCACGCACAGATGTTGTTCAGGTATGTGATATCTCTCTCTAAATGAAAATTGTGGTTTCAAATTTCATATCGAGATATAAAATGTGTTCTTGTAATATTATAAATACTCTTCACATTGAATTGTGGTTCGACGTAACCTATTTCACACCCATATTCATATTTTCAAGCCCACACTTTAATTGTTAATTTATTTTTATGGGTTGTCGATTATTGGTAAACTAATGCATTTTTATTTATATTTTAATTTATTATAATAATTTTTAAAGGAATAAAAAGTAAGTTATTTTAAAATTTTATAAAACATTATGAAAATTTACTTTATATTTTATAAAACATTATGAAAATTTCAAAGTAAAGAAACAAAACAATATAACTATATCCAAATTATTAAACTTCAAAAAATATATAAAAGAATAAAAAATATCTATAAATCCGTATTTTCAATAGATGACTTCTATAATTTATTTTATAATTTATAACATTTAAAATTGATATGATATGTAATAGCTTTTAGTTTGATGGGATGTACCCAATGGGTTTACCATCTAGGATGTTAGTCAAAGGTTATTTTGTTGGTAAGTGGGGTTTCTTCAAAGGTTTATTATCATGGTTCATTGATATCATAGAACCTGATGTTGTTGACTATAAAGATGATGAATTGGAGTTCCATGTTATCTTCCCAATATAGGAAGATGTCTTTTCCAAATGGGGAATTAATCTTTTCGGGTGAAATCATGAATCTGGGTGTCTATTCGGTGAGAATGGACTTTCTTCGGTCGAACTAATTTATGTTTTCAGCTGAAAACATGCAACTAACTTTTGGCCGAAAAACTTGTTCGACCGAAAGTGAAAGTTAACGATGTTCCCTGTAATGGTCGAGAAAATAAAGTAGATGGATGGATGCACATTTTTCTTATAAAATAGATATTCAGGTAGATTCAATGAGCCTTGAGGATGCCAAGACCTATGAAAAATGTTGTCCAGATGGGTTGTTTTAGTTACTCCATCACGAGGGAGAAGGGAGGGGGGAGGTATGTGAGAACTTTTATTTTTACCTCGTAATTGTTAAATCATGTTTTGCTAGTTTCTATAATACAAAATCTAGTTGTCTTCCAATTTTAACTTCAGGAAAAAGTTGAGTGCTTCCACAGTGCTTCAAATCTTTACATCACAAAAGAGAACGTTTTAAACTGGTCTCTCAGAATCGCAATTGCTCTTGCATCAAAATCCCCAGTTCCTTTAATGTTTTTTGCCATTGATAGGGTCGAGATAATTAGTTGAATCCTTCACTACACACTCACATACGAACAACAATGCATCCTATAGGTTGAAATTTTCATCCCATAACGTTTAATCAAACTTTTGCAAGTAATATATTATCCCACATGCAGTAGTCGTTAATTGTTCCAATTGTTTTTATGCGCCAGGGGTTACATATAAAATCAAGAAACTAAGCAATGGTTGTATAGTATCCTTGTGAGCTTGGCACTTCGACTTTGATTACGGACTTTGGTTGGTGCTTAGATCTCAGATTGAGCGACAAAACTTTCATAAAAAACCCGGCCTTGTGCCAAAACTTTTATAAAAACCCTCCTCAATATTTTCATAAAAAATAAGCCTTGGTAAAAAATAAATTTCACTATGGTAAAAAATAAATTTCACTATAAAGCCAAACTTCACATAAATAAAACCTTGACTATAAAGTTGGTGCTTAGATCTCAGATTGAGCGACAAAACTTTCATAAAAAAGATCGAGCGACAAAACTTTCATAAAAAAACCGGCCTTGTGCCAAAACTTTTATAAAAACCCTCCTCAATATTTTCATAAAAAATAAGCCTTGGTAAAAAATAAATTTCACTATAAAGCCAAACTTCACATAAATAAAACCTTGATTATAAAGCCAAACTTCACATATAAAAACCAATATTTATAAGTTTTATAAACAATATTTGCATGAGGTATAAAATTATTTTTCTTTTGCTCAAATAACCATTAAAATTCTATCTTCTTGCAAACCAGGAAATAATACATGCATTATCAAGCATGCAAAACCTTGAAACTGCCCAAATTGCCCATAAAAGTTTGAAATTTAGAAATGACAATCACCAATTCCCACAAAAATAATTTAGTGCTAACAGCTAGCTCCAATTGGGGATGATATCCTCCCTGCGAGGAAGCAAATAACCCTAATATTGACAACATGCAGACAATTCTAACTTCCAGGGAACGAACTGATAGTTCTAACATATAGTAATGGGTCAAGCGAATAGTAATAGGTCGAGCGAATAAAGACCTCTTCACCTTTAGCTCTGGAAATGCCATCACGTCACGAGAACGGTGGATTTTTTCCTCTAAACCTTTTAGTATTTCGAAGAGACCGTTGCTTCCATCTTTCCTTTCCCATACTACTGGGATCTTATCTTGATCATGTGGCGATTTTTCATGCATATATTATGCACAAGGATGGGTAACATTTGACCTACTCCTAATGGTTAAAGAGAGCCCTATTTTTAATAAAATAGGTTTTGAATCAAATGGATCTCCACAAGTAGGATTCGAACCTATGACTAACCAATTAACATCTGACCGCTCTACCACTGAGCTATTGAGCAACAACGGAGGGTTAGATCTCATATACGTTCAAAATTCTTGTTCTTTGGACCAACCCATGCGTGACCAGTGCATGAACTATTGAGAAACTCAATAATGTTTCTTCGTTACTCTTGGAACTTTATGTACACCCCACCCTAAATTTATTGAACTATAAATACAATAGGATTTATATTATTATTATTTCTACCATTCAATTCTTTTATTACTTGAAAAAAAGTAATAATTCAATTATATAGAATCTTGAAATAAAGAGAGAAATTTTAGATTTAGATAAAGGAGGATTGGCGGGTGAAAATAGAAGTTTATGGGAAAGGCGGAATCTGTAAATAAATGACTAGTTGTAATATCTCAGTCGCCCCAGCAAGACGTGGTAAAAAATGTTACCGATTGGATGTGATCCCAAACACGATAGTACTTTTACTCTTACAGTATTTCTAATACCTATAATTATAGATACTTTACAATCCAAGGACTATCATTATGAGGATATTTGGCCCAAAGATGTAATTCACAAGGGTTATGGAGGGGTGGATTATGTGGAAGCAGGGGGTCCACCCGCATGAGCCGTATGTGGAGGATATGTGGTGGGATAACCTGTGAAGTTGTTAAAAGAATTAAATGCATTTTATGAATATGATATTATATTATTCGATGTATTAGGCGATGTACCAACGGTGCCCAAAAATGAAAATTTCAATAAAAAAACATTTTTTTATTGAAATTTTCATTTTTGGGCGTCGTTGGTACCTTGGAAGTATGCAATGTGGGTATGGGTTGGATGCTGAATTAAATTATACATCCAACGAGTCCTCAAACTCGAAATTTGGGTGAACTGATAAGGAGATATGCCAAAAATATGATAAGAAAAATTAGTTTTTCTTTTTCCCTTCATTTTTTTTACAAATTTTACCCCTATAGTTGACATCATCATCTTGAATCCTATTGGTTCTTATAAAGTGAATTTTAATGGTACAATTTTTGTTTTGAGGCCCATTCTTGGCATCAAAATTCCCCTAATGATCATAATGAGCATCCTTCTATCCCTTCTTCATTATACTTAAACTATGAAGAAGGCCTAGACAGTGCCTCTCGGTGCCCACCCATATTGCATATAGTCTCACATTATGGAAACATTTCCCCCATTGGGTCACTTATGTTCAGAGTAATTTGCGATGAGTCTCCCTTGGATCCCTTAGATATCACTTGTCCAATACCTTCCCCAAGTATTTCTCATTGCACTCACCTCCCCAGTTCCCCCACTATGATTCCCTCCCCATGAGAAAGTTTCATCTTCTGTTAGGTCAGCCCTACCATTATACACTGAAAAAAGGAAGATTGATTCCCCTGTACTCCCCTTCCCCTGTTTTCCATTCAGTGTCTCAATCCCATCATCATGTCATATCTCTGGTTTTCCCCCTCATGCTTCTATCAAGGAAACCTCATCGCCTTGGTACCTGTAAGTCTCCCTATGTTGACGTCAACACATGTATTTTAGAGGATAGACCTAGAGGTCCCTGTATCTTGGTTTCATCCACCTCATTGATGAGTTCCTTGGACCACTTAAAAGGAGTCCTTGTTGCCTTTTGGGTTGGTTGGGTCTCACGTGCTTGACTTCAACTACAATATCGCACAGTTAAGATTCATATAGGGTATTGGTTCCTTCATTATTTGGCTGAAGACCCCAGTTGTCACTCAACTCTAATACATTGTTGAGACTATTTGGGACCCATACAATTTCATGTCCTTTATGATATCCGGGTCGCGTTGGCAACAATGTTCAAAATCCTCTAAGTATTATGCTTCATATATCTCCATTATCAGAAGCAATTTATTGTAATTCATAGATTCTAACTCTCAGTCATTGAGTCCGTATAGTTGGGTATGCCTTCAGATTCAACAAAGCATCAGTTATTGTGATATTGCATTCCAAAGGAATGCCATTGTTTCTATGTACTAGTTCTTTAGATAAGTATCTCCACTTAGCCTCCTATTGGGGCCACCATTATGCACTATCAATTATATGTATCGATCGACTTTCGTTGTTTGAGCCTTGATCCTTATTTTTATATTGAGACATTGGTACGAGCATGGGTATGCCCGCCTTATCCATGTATATGTATGATATTATATGTATCTCATCAATTTTGAGAAGTAATACAAATGGCCACTACAGTATGAATGAGGAGACTCCACTCTCTACGGTTCTCTCTGGTTTCTCCATCATTGCCATTATTTCTCCCTTGATCCTATGATGTTTTATGTCCACACACTGAGCTCCTACTCTCACACATCAAGGGAAAATATGTTAACACAAAAAATTGTCCACATAGCTCTCTATTGTCTACACAATAATTATACATCATAATCCCATCATTATTCCCTCCATTTTGACCTTCATAATTAAATCCCTTCCAAATTTGTCCAAGTAATTATTATTCCTTCCCTCATAAATACACAGAAGATGGCCATTTATTGCAACATAACCCCCATTCTCCCAAAAAGGACCAAAAACCCTAAAATGAGAATGGTTCATAAACCATGGACAAATACCATGCACTGTCAAAAACCACGAACTAATACCATGGGCAAGAAGATATTGGATCACCCTATAAATACATTGTGAAGGTCTCCCCACAACATTGTTTGGAAATTTTGTCAATCATATTTTGAGTCACACCTTTTACACTGCTCACCTTTTTTCCACACCTTTCCACATTGTATGTTGATTTTACTCAATACACTCCTTGATTCATATTCCCCTTGATTCATATTCCCCTTAACAACCATTGGTGGAGAAAATCGGAGAACTACATCGTGGAAGCAGTCGGACCATATCCTAAATTGGCTGCAATGGCCCACTTTAAGGTATGTTGCATTTGTTTCATTAAAGTTAGAAAATCTAAAAACAAAATGTTGTTGTTTGCTTGTAAGTCAAGGTTGAGTATTTCCCTTGCACCATGAAATCTACCCTTATATCTCGTTGATCTAAGGTAGGTTCTTTTGCATGTAGATGGATATAAATCTCCATTACACTTACCCTATGCAAAAAAAATAGTAATATAATTATAAGACATGAAACTATCTCCCTTGTTAAATTAAATAATTATAAACCATTTAAAAACTGAACTTGCCCTATGCAAAAAAAAAAAAAACATATTAATTGAGAGAATGATAAATTAATGTTTTACTGAAATAATTATTAAATAAAATAAACCCAAATGACATTAGTAAACCAAGATACTCATGAAATTGTCAACATAAGTTTCTTTATTACAACATAGAGTTAATTTATTATTATAACTTGTATATATTTTTTAAATTAATTGTATATATGTATATATAAACAATTTTTATTAAGATTATTAAAAATAATAATAATAGATTAATAATAACGGGTGTGTGCAAGAAGTTGAGGGTCTCTTTTGGTGCGTTAGATGCAATACAAAACTGAAAAAACAGACATCCATCAACTTGCATGGATATTTTGAGACACTTACACATTGAATCTTGCGATCAGTAAAAAACAAGAAATGTAGGAAATTGAATGACCTTTCCAAATACATATATTTTTTCTATTGAAAATGTTGTTAACTATCTAAAGTTAGATAAATTTTAACGGGCACTTTTTATTTTTGTGACAAATTATAAGGTATATGTTTTTGTGGGTGCAGCGTCTGAGTGTCTAAATGATGGAATAAACTTACAAAAACTGGTATACATATAGAGAACATATAGGACTAGTGCACGACTATTTTTCCAATAATAAAAATAATTTTTAATTTTTTTTTTAATTATCTAAGAGATCAAACCTCGAAAATGGTACATCATTTGTGGGTGTAGCGTTTGAATGTCTTAATGCAATTATTTGGAAATGGTTTTTTATAACATGTAGATATTGGTGTTCTTTAGTGCACCATACAATTTTTTTTTAAATGGTTGAGAAACGAAAGAGATATGGACGAAACACTACCAGTGTGTTTTTTGAGTTGAGGAGTGATGACAGAAGATAAATAAGAAAAAAATAGAAAAAATTATGTATTCTTGTTAAAATTTACATATTTAGAATCTGCAAAAAAAACCATATCTGTTTCTAAAATCTCATAAAAAATGGAGGTGTGCAGCATAATCAGACGAACCGCTAAACACGAGCATATTGAAAATTTGGATATAATGTTGAATTAGCCATGGTTGATCATACTCCAAGGCACAGGCATGTTGAATCCGAAGCAAATTACAAAGCAGACACATAGGCATAGGAATTCCACGAAAGCATGGGTGGAGGCTCGACCTTATCATTTGAAGGGAATAAATTTTTGAGTTTAAATAATACGCGAGCGTGATTTAGCTGAACAAAACGCGTGCGCATTATGTGCAGACAAATCGTGTGCACATTTTGTAAAACCAAAAATAGCGTTCATCATAATCTTCATCTTCATCTTCATCATCTTCAACTTCATCATCATC
>LPNX010159651.1:299081-310999 GCA_001517045.1 Pseudotsuga menziesii | reverse complement strand
AATTATAGGTTAAAAATTGACAAAAAAAAGAATGCTTTGGGTGATTGAATTACCTTGTTGGATGACAATTCACCAGTGAAATTTCCTCCCCTCAACCTAAATCAGCTCTTGCAACAATCCCAAGCAGTTAACTTGCTCCAAAACTCTCCAATTGCCCTTCGTTTTCACGTTCTTGATTGTTAAAATGGGCCGCGGGGTTCGGGCCTGTGTATTTAATTTTTTTTTGTTTTACAAATCGCGTACGCGTTTTATAACTACATATCGCGAGCGTGTTTTGTAGTTATATAACGCGTACGCGATATGTCTTCCTATCCTACATGTCCCATGACATGTCAGGCTCGGGTTGAACCATACCAAGTGCTATGTAGCAGAACCTTGATGTATTTTTTGGTAACGTGATCTTGTTTTTGAAAACTAGGATTGCATCTAAAAGGTCCCTCAACTTCTTGCACACACCCTAACATAACAATTATATATATATATATATATACTTTAACATTAATTTTTATTATTATAAATACTTGTAAATATTTTTTTTATAAGAAAATATGCCTCTGTCTTAGCTCTAACGTGACTTGAGAAACTTGAAGTATTTGGAGCTCAAGGAATGTCAGAGTTTGAAACGGTTGTTGTATTCACTCACAGAAGAGTTAAAATTAGTATCTTTGGAACAGTTTTTGGTGCATCGTTGTGCCCAACTGAAAAGAATAGGGGATTTGGCGTAGCTAACAAAGATTAGAGAACTAGATGTTTCTTACTACAATGAGTTAGAATAGATGCTCGAGTTTTAAAATTTGAAGTTTTTGGAGAAGTTACAAGCATATCAATGTGTGAAGCTGAAGTGCATACAATGTTCGGCGTAGCTGACACATCTTAGAGAACTAAAGGCTTCTGGATGTAGGAGGTTAGAAGAGCTACCAGGTCTTGAACATTTGAGATTGTTGGAGCAGTGTGGGAATTTAAATGTGTGGAACTAAAGACCATACCAGGTTTGGCACGACTCGCACTACTTAGAGAACTATATGTTAATGGATGCTTGAGGTTAGAAAACCTGTCAGGTCTTGAACATTTGAGGTCGTTGGAGAAGTTGAAGGAATTTGAATGATTGAAGTTGAAGAGCATATAGGGTTTGGAACAACTAACACTGCTTCAAAAAATATATGTTTATGGATGCTCAGAGTTAGAAGAGATACCATGTATTGAACATTTAAGTTCGTTGGAGAATTTGTGGGAACATGAATGTGTGGAGATAAAGAGCATACAGGATTTGGCACAAGTGACACTGCTTACAAAACTATATATTGATGGATGCTCGAGGAGGTTATAAGAGTTGTCAAGTCTTAAGCATTTGAGGTCATTGGGGAAGTTGCGGAAATATAAATTCGGGGCAGGGTTTAGCACAAATTACACATCTTAGAGAAATATACATTGATAGATGATCTAGGTTAGAAGAGCTTCTAGGTCTTATAAAATTGAGAGAAATGGAGAAGTCATGAAATTTTAATGTGTGGGGCTGAAGAAAATACAGGGTTGGGTTTGAGATAGCCGAAACTGCCTCTAGAACTACACATTTATGGATGCTAGATGTTAGAATAACTGCGAGGTATTCAACATCTGAGGTTGTTGCAGAAGTTGCAGGAAAATTAATGTGTGGAGTTGAAGAGCATACAAGGGTTAGCACAACTAATACAACTTTGAGAACTATACATTTTTGGATGCTCAGAGTTAAAAGAGTTTCCATATATTCAACATTTGAGGACATTGCAAAATTTGTGGGCATATAAATTAGTGAAGTTGAAGAGAATGAGAGGATTGGCACAACTGACACTACTTCAAGAATTATACATTTATGAATGCTTAGAGTTAGAAGAGTTGTCAAGTCTTGAGCATTAGTGGTCATTGAAGCAATTTTGACCACATGATTCTATCAAGATGAAGAACATACAGGGTTGGCACAACTGACACAGCTCGAAGAAATATCTCTTTTTGGATGCTCAGAGTTAAGAGAGTTTCCAAGTCTTAAAAATTTGAGGTCATAGAAGAAGTTGTGTGAATCTAAATGCGTGAAGTTGAAGACCATATGTGTGAAGCTGAAGACCTTGAAATGGTTGGAATATGTGACATAGCTTCAAGAAATATACATTTATGGATGCTCAAAGTTAGAAGAGCTTCCAGGTCTTGAACATTTAAGGTCATTGGAGAAGTTGTGGGCATGTGATTATGTGAAGCTCAAGAGAATACAGGGGTTGGAGCATCTGACACAACTTTGAGAACAATACATTTATGGATGTTCAGAGTTAGAATATTTGACATGTCTTGAACATTTGATATTATTGGAGGATTTGTGGGCATATGAACATGTGAAGTTGAAGGGCATAGTAGGGTTGTCACAACTAACATAGCTTCGAGAACTATATTCTTATGTATGCTCAGAGTTAGAAGAGTTGCTAGGACTTAAACATTTAAGGTTGTTGGAGCATTTGCGGGCATCTAAATGTGTAAAGATAAAGATGTTAATGTTTTATCAATAATGGAAGATTCTTGAACTTTAAATTTTTATCAATGATATGCTAAGGACCTGCAACAATTAACAAGTCAATCACACATAATAACTCAATCCATAAGACACAATATGTACCTTGGGAAAACCCTCCAAATTCAAAGGATGAAAAACCCAACAATCCTTTGAGTATGATAGATAATTGCAGAGAATGATTTTACAACACATAACATATTTCCTGATACGAGATATCAAAGCATAAATAGAGAATAGAGGTAAGTTGAAACACTATCTCAACCTTTCCAAGTGCATAACACTTTAATAACAAGATTATTTAGTCATACAATGAGATGTAGTGAATGGTTGCATGCCTTTAGGAACTATGAAAACTGTGGGAACTATGTGCACTATCCACACATTAACCTTTTGTGTTTTCCTTGACTTGGTGCCAAGTTGTCACCTTAAAATTATCTCCCATACTAAATATCATATGCGCCCTCCATTAATTCACTGAGTGTTAACTACCTTTAACTGAATGTGAACTAATTGAACTAAATGTGAACTGATTGAACTGAATGCAAAATGATTGAACTGAATGTGGACTGATTGAGCTGAACTCAATCATAAACTAACTACTTGACCATTAGTTAGGATTTTAACAGAAAATCTTTAGTACTTCACAATCAGTGCCATCCACAACAAACACTATGCATAAATCAAGGAGTATATTCCTTAATTAACTGAAACTTGTTTTCCACAACTTAGAATTAACCGATGTCTTTGCAATTCGAGTTCACTAGAGGTATGACATGGGAAATTCAAATTCTTACCCTATCTCTGTGCTAATCTCATTTATTATTAATTAAATTCTGCATGGTCCATATGTTTTTAATTAATTAATTGTCGTTATCATTTCATAATCAGAAGAATTGTTCCATACCTATGATGATATGTACTACCCCGGGTCATATAGTGTATGCTAAAGTAATTCAATTTAGGAGTATCTAATCCCTAAAGGAGACTTATAACACGTAGTTACCATGAGTATCCAGACATCACATAGTATATCCTCATGAATTGAAACAACACAAGTCACCAGTATTGATACAACACAAGCACCTAGTATTAATACAAAACAAGACCATATCCAGTTAAGGAGATCCATCTCATAGGGTACCGTCTATGATAATCATTTGACTTGATACGATACAATTCTATACTTGATACAACACAAGTTTGTAGTCTTGATACAACAGAAGACCATTTTTAATACCACATAAGACTCCAATCTTGATACAACACAAGATCCCGATCTTGATACAACACAAGATCCCGATCTTGATATCACACAAGATCCCAATCTTGATACAACACAATATCATATTATAGACATCCTTCATAACTAAGAAATAATACAACACAATGCCCTAGCTTGATACGACACAAGCTCCTCAACTTAATACAACATAAGTTCCTGAATTGATACAACACAAGTCCCTTGACTTAATACAACATAAGTTTTTCAACTTGATACAACACAAGTTCCAGACTTGATACAACACAAGTCTCATAGAGAATGACTCCTGGTGCTATACATTTAAATCTCCCTCTCAACGAGGGAGGCATTCTCTACCATACCAAGCTTATCTTGGAAGTGTATGAACTTCATCACATATAGAGGCTTTGTCATCACATCTGCAATATTCTCATCATTAGCAATGTACTCAAGTCTTTCAATACCTTTCTGGACCATGTCTCGAATGAATTTATACTTCATTTCTATGTGTTTCAACTTTTCATGAAATACAGGATTTTCAGAAAACTTTATACAACTCTAGTTGTCACACCTGATCATTGTAGGATCTATATTTTCACCGAAAAATCCTCCAAGTACCTTTCTCAGCCACACTAGTTCTCTGCAAGAAGTACTAGGAGCAATGTACTCAACCTTTGTGGTGCTTTGGGAAATTGAACATTGATTTCTGCTAGACCATGAAATCATAGCAGAACCCAAGCTGAAACAATATCTAGAAGCGCTCTTCTGATAAAAAATGTTTCCACCCCAATCAGAATCAGTATATCCAAGCAATAAAACTCCTCCAATGGAGGAATACCTGAGTCCATAAGAAACTATGCTGAGGAGGTATCTCAAAATATGCTTACCTGCAACCCAATGTCTATGTTTAGGATTAGCCATGAATTGACTCAAAATGCTAACTACGTAGCAAATATTTTTCCTTGAATGTATCAGGTACATCAATAAGCCAATCAACTGTTTGTCTAATGTGGGGTCCACTGGATCCGATCCAGTCTCAGTCTCATTGAATTTCCTCAAATTGGAATCCATTGGAGTATTTATGGATTTAGAATCCACCATGCCAAGTCTGCACAAGATGGCCAGATACAAAATTGGTTCGGTTTGATGTATGTATGAACCCCCATGTGTTATTGTGTAATATAAGCTATTATTCAACCTACTATCCTTGTCTCTTGTCTCTGTTATGATTATATGATTCTCTATGTGTATTATTGGTAACCTAGTGATCTGAGTGATTACAACAATGTTTTGGATCTTCTATGTAAGACCTTCTTTCCAGTTCCCTGTTTAATCTAACCATGGTTCCATCCGGGGAATGAATAGTAGCATATGTCAAGTCCATTTGTATATTACCCCCCAAATAAACAATTGTTTTTCTAGAAATTAACATACCCCAAGCATCAGGAACATCAACTACTACTATATCCATGGTTAACTGAATATCTAGATACACAGACAAATGGACCTGCAAATCCTTTATCAAACCACATGCTTCCATCTTTTTACTATCCATGGCACAAATGTTATGGTAAGGCCTTGAAATTCTTAAGTTAAGTTGTTCCATTACTTTCTTAGGCATGACATTTGAAGTTGCACCAGAGGTAAGCATACAATTGTGTAGGTGGAATTCATTCATAAGCAAAGTGATGAAAAATGGTTGATTCTTTTGATTACCCTTATCACCAACTTGCAAAATCACAGGTGCAATTTGGTAAGCTACCACTGGTTTCTTTTCCATGTTCTTCTGATCACTCCTTGACACACTACTTCTTAGAATAGGGTCCTCTAAGGCTTTGTAGAGCTTATTCCTTTGGCCATCCATCTTTGCAATTTCTATCAAAGGAACCTTTACATTTACTTTACTTGCCCATGCTCCTAAATCAATATTTAATTCTTTATTTGAATGACCATTTTTTTTAAGGGGAGAAGATACCTTAGGGATGCTTGCTTGAGTCTTTTCTTGATTTTTCATTCCCGTCCTTTGATAAGTGATCCCTTAATGACTAGCCATTTCCATTATTTTCCCTTGAGTGGGATTTTTCCCATAGACTTTAGTCACTTTATCAACTTGATCATTCACATAAATTACCCTACTACTTTACTCCATCATTTCTATCCATTCTTCTCTTGAAACGGGATATTCTTGACCACACATATTAATTTGCTCATTTTCTAAATAAGAAGGCTCTTCTTTGCAAATTTGAAGAAAAACTTGGTAATTTGATTCATCATGGAATTCCCCACAAGGTCTACAATATGGGATTCCTTGATGATCAACATAGTTGGCAGAATCTAAACTATTAATGGGTGTTTGCTCATGAGATGAAGGCTTCTTTTGCCATTTTTCATTATGCTTAGGATGAAACTTGTTTGCTTGGGACCTCTCCGTGGTTATTAATCTATTTTGCATGGCTGTCATTTGATTAGCATGATTGATCTCCAATCGCTTAATCAATTGGGTGAGTTCTTTAATATAATAATTTGACGATTCTTTAATTCTAGTTTCTTTTTCTTATCTTCATGAAACTTGGAAGAAGTCCCCCTTGTGAATCCAATAATATTTGACTTCCCAGAAGCTTGCATGTTCTTTTCAATTACAGTGACCAATGTTTGAGCATCTTTTAGATTTGTTGGCTCCTTATCCCTCAACTGATATCTAATTTCACCATCAAAGGATTCCATATAATGTATCAATATGGCATCCTTAGGAGGTCTAATCTTTGCATCAAGGATTTAACCAAATCATTGAATTTATTATTAATATCCTCCATAGTTTCACTTTCCCTCTTTTGACTTGCATGCAAGGAAGCAAGCAAAAAACGAGCTTCTTTCCTATCTCCCCATCTTTCATTAAAGACATCTAGGATTTCTTGAAGTTTTTTAAACTTATCATCATCTTTCTCTGTGAACCAATCAAGGGCATATTCCTCCAAGGACAAAACAAAGAGTTTCATTTTGACATCCTCATAGTTATGGGTGTTGCACCACTTGCTAATGCACAGGCTGAAATTTCGAATATGAGTCTTTGCACTCACAGCATTGTTTCCCTGAAAAGAAGACAACCTCTCAAGAGCTTTGTCAGGAATAGGATGAGGATAACCTTGGATATTTTAGAAATCACATGGTTTGTAAATTGCATCCATTGGTGAGATTATTAAAGGATTATTAAATAATAAATGTATATCAGAGATTGCTTCTTCTCCAAGACTTGCAAGGAGTCTACGAGGAGCTAGTCTGTTTAATATTCTCCTATAAACCCTTTCAGGTTCAGGGAGAGGGCCAAACACACCCCTAGAGTTGCTCCTGGTAGAATACCTTATAAAATTTGAAAGTGGAGCTGCCACTGGAATATTAAGTAATATCTAATAACGTTATCATTGTGTAGTTTGATTTTATAAAATTAAAATTAAAATTTCAATTACCAAGGACAAGAGACTTGTCCCCAGCAACGACATAAAAAATGTTGCCGCCTAAAACACACTTGGACACGGGTAAGTCTCCCAACCGTTGTGTGTGTTCCTAAGGGAAACTTATGAGTTGAGAACCCACTGTCACCTCAGTTATAAACTCCTTCGTTTAGACCACAACTCCTAAAGGCCGAGGGGGGTAGTCCCTACTTACTAATTTCTTTTTTGAATAATGTTTTCTAGGAGTTGTAAATTACAAAAATGACAATCAATGTGCAGTGATGCAAATATTTCAATGTCAAGAAAACCCTTTAACAATCAACCAGTAATGTATGAAAGAGATAAACAACCAAATAATCAAAATGACCATTGCCATCTCTACTCGGGCTATGGAGTCACACTAATCAAATTCAAATAATTTTTCTAAAGAATCAACTCATTTACTTTAACAAATATACAAGAACATGATGACTTCCAATTAATGAGTAAGTTAAAATAAAGTGATGTCAAAGTAGATAAATGTAAATGATTGTAACAATGTTATGCAAGTGGTCCTGTAAGTTTTAGTAATTTTTATGTCTCTCTTTGATTTAGGGAATTAAGGTATTTGTTGCAAAGAAATGAACTATTTTAGATGTCTACCCCAAGAGACTATCTCCTTTAATTAGAGAGAGAATTTTGAGTGCTCAACATGGGAACACAAGGTTCCCACCTGGCTCCACAGGTCAAACTCAAAACTTACTGGGTGCTCAACTAGAGGACACAAAGTGCCACGAATCCCCCTATGACCTCTATCCCACTATCTCCACAAGTCAAACCTCTTTTTCTCCTTTATAATGAAGATACTTATCTGGGTGCCTATTAAAATAGCGAGCACAAATCTTTTCCCTTTCTCGTCACCCTAGATCAGTCGAACCGATGGGGGGAGAGGATACGAGGCAAAAAACGGTGTTTGTGGTAAATTTTATCCTTAAAGCAAAAAATTAAACAAAACAAGCTAAGTGCAATATCACAACGGAGGCGGAGCCTACTCGATTGTGAGGTGCTAGCAAAAGGAAATAAGCAAATACTTGAAGAAAAATGGTATCCAACAAGATATTGCAAGGATGACAAATCCAAATCACTTACAAGGTCCGGGAATAAAATAAAAAATCTAAAAAACAAACTAATCCTAGCCACTCAATCCACTTTCCAAATGGAAAGGATGGGGAAAAAATAAACTTGCGGATATGAAAACTAATTACTCTAGCCCTTCTTCAATTTCTATGCAAGGGTGGGCAAACCCAACTTCCTTTGCATGCGATGGATGGAAAATTTCAAAGAATAACAAATGTGAATCTATCCGCACAACTCTCTTCCTAAAGAATAGATGGGGCAAACAATTAAAAGTAAATAATGGAAAATAACAATCCCTAGCCCCTCTTCACTTTGCAACACAAGGGTGGGAAATTTCAACTTCCTTTGCATGCAAGGGATGGCCAAAATATATACCTAAAATATAACTTTGAAAATCAAACAAAGAATCAAGTCCAAGAGTCTCTCTTGGACTTGTTACAATGACAGAGAATCCAACACCTTTAGATAAGGAAAATGAGAAAGAGAATGAGGATTTGACCACTTTGAGGCAATTGGTTTTGAAGTGGTGACCCTTGGGGGTTCTTTGCACTATTTTCTGCCCAAATTTTGACAGATTTGCCACTTGTAAAACCCCAAACCTGCAAAAAATCAGCAAGTACAATGTGGTAAAAGATGCCCAAAATCACTTTAGGACACCTTGCATACAAGCGTAAAAATATTGCTCAAGATATGTAATAAAAATTATAGAATAAATGGCTTCAAAGAACTTGTAAAATGAAGATTTAAACTAGAATTGAAGATGCAAATAAAGATAAAGAAAAATGCATAATTTTTTTTAAGGAGTTAGTGTGCTCTTTGCTCTTCAATGGTTGAAGAAGTGGGCATCTAACCAAAGAATCCCAGTCTTCAATCTGGATAACCTGCAACTTGAAAGATAATCTAAACAAACACAAAGAGAGGTGAGATTCTCACAATGATTAAAGAAATCAAACTATTCAAACAAGAAATGCTTGAAGTTCTTGAATGTAAGAGAGAAAAACTCACAAGATGTACATAAACTAAGAAGATATTACCAAGGCAAAATAGTTTGCCTCTTTGGCCTCACTTGTACTTGAAATAACTTGATAAAACGGGAGCAAGTCACCTCCCAACAATACAATATCTCCTCCAAATATTTTTATTAAAAATGCCCAATGGTTGGAAATTACAGTAATCTCAAAGAATGAGAGCAAAATGCAAGCAAGAGAGAGAAAGAGAGTGAGAGCATGAGAGATTGTAACCCAAACGAGAAGGGGAAGCCTCCTTAAATAGGAAAAATGAAAGAGAGAGGCTATTTTCTTGTTAGACAAGTGTCATAAGGGAGAGAGTGGGGCCCAAGAGAGGGGGGCGAATTTGCTCAAGGAGGGCCAAACCATGGTTTGGGATCTTAAATATGAGGAGAGAAACCCCCAATTTAATGATTTTAACCTTTTTGCTATGTCAAATGGGGAGGAAACCACCATATTGGGTCCCCTTCCATTGACTTTAGCTCACCCAACCAATCAAAGAGAGAAGGGGGCACCCCCCTAGACTCTATATAATGTCTAGCATCGTAATATAGAATAATCATAGGCCCCAATCACCCCATGGACTCAATCACTAGAACACCTTTCACCACTTTGGAGGTAATTTTGAGTGAAAAACTCAAATAATTAAAATCTCTAAAAAGAAATTTTAACTATCCAAGTGACAAAACACTCGATGAAAGGACTTCCCTACTGACTAAGTCTTAGGTGATTAAGTTACAAAAAACTATACCTTCATGCTGACATATCCTTACAAAATCCCCCACACGGGTGCAGAAATTTCATAGAGAGAAGAAGAGAAAAAGAGTTGTAAAGCCCCCAACTGGGTCTCCTTTAACTTTTATATACAGTCAGAAAATTCACTTCTTGTCAAAATTCTGTTCTATTCTGTTTGTGTTTTGTTCCTGCTTTTATTGTGTTTCTATTCTCCTTTACTAGTTTTGGCTGTAAAGAAAATAAAGTGTTTACATTTTACAAAACTGAACAATTAAAATTCTGTTTTAATTTCATATTTTCATTTCTAACTTTTGCTCATTTACATGCCTGAAAACGATATAAAATCTGCATTTTCATTCTTTTCAGATTTGAAAATTTATAAATCTGTTTTATCTACTTCTAACAATTTATTGTTGACTGTGCAGGTAGCAAAGATAATCACAGCATATAAACTTTTGAAATTTAATTAAACATAATTTGCCAAGGTAGAAACGATAACATACCTGCTAGAAAATACCTGTAGGTAGCTAGTAGGTCCACCTTTGTTGCTGTCCTTGTTTGCCGTTTTTCCTTGCTTTTCCCTGCAGCCAAAAGTCCTTCCCAAAGCTCTGAAACTCAACCAGTCCAAACCAGTCTTGCCACCCTGCCAACTGGCGAGGTCTCGCCGACCATCCAGCTCCAAAGGTACCCCTTTTGACCCCCGAGCCCAAACCGAGTACAAGCCCTAAGCTGTTGTATCCCCAAAAAAAAAAAAAAACTATCTCCAACAAAACCCCTTCTTTGCAGCTCTGCTCTCCCAAAACTTCTCCAAAATCCTAAGGTAAAAAGGATCCCCTTCTCCTCCCTCCTTTCTCCCTCTTATCCCCATGTTTTCCAACCTTTCCCCCCCATTACTACCCCTATCTTCCTCATAAATTTATCCACCCTCTTCCATCTACCATGTAAGTCCTCGAGCCCTCAACTTGGACTTGGACTCATTTAAATATTTAAATTAATATTAAAAGGTATTGGTTGGGGTCACTTCTCAACCGTAACTTCTAATTCAATTAAATTTAATCCTTTTATTTAATATAATAATTTTAAACATATCCTTACTCATATTTCAATATTTGACCATTTAATTAATAAATAATAAATGTTATATATATTATATAGTTTTAAACTTGCACGCTTCACCAATTTAATTTAATTAACAGTAATTGTCAATTGATTAATTACACTTACCTAATCATTTAATTAATGGTTTCTAATATTTATAATATGTAAATTCCCTTTAATTATAAATTCACTAATTCAATTTATCAATTATGAACAATAATCCTATCAATGTAAATCATAACATTATCAATGTGTATCATATTAATTAAATAAAATTCACTATGATTTAATCGACTCATATACCTATTTCCATTTTAATTACACCTTAGTTTGTAATTAGCTAATTAACAATCATTACTAAAGATAAGCATAGTCTTCTTAAAATTAATTAACATCATTAACACATAATTAATTTAAGGGATCAAGTTACTATCAACTTATTTAACCTTGTAGTTACATTTCAACCCTTAGTCCTGGCTAATTAAACTCATTAACAATCAATCAAGCATTCTAATCAATTGCATTAGTCACTAACTAGGTTAACCATTGCTTTGTTTGTTATTCAACCATAATTAATTATTAATGGACAATAATTAACCATTAATCAACATTATTAACCCTAATTATCATTATTAACTTTAATCGACATTATTAACATTGATCAACAATAGTTAATTACTAAACGACAGTAATTAATATTAAGCGACACTAATTGACATTATTACTCAACAATTATT
>LPNX010159651.1:258832-297063 GCA_001517045.1 Pseudotsuga menziesii | reverse complement strand
ATGCGTTTTGAGGGCTTCTATCTAGCACATGAGTAAAAAATCAGGTTTTCATCGCCAAATTTGGCCAAAAAGTGTTACCCATCTTCATAGAATCACCCAGCTGGAATAACGCATGTGAATGGTGCTAATATCTAACCATTACATTACAACACACCTTGTAGATATGTGTGGTCCATATTTATAGTATATTGGATAAAATTCATGAGCCCCTGGTGGCCATGTGGATGCATCCAAGTGTCAAACATCATATGATGACAAGGTACACTCTAAATAAAAACATCATCACATGATGACAAGACCTTGAACATAAATATACTTGAATGACTTTAAACCAACTACACAACAAAACACTTCTCATTGTGTTATAAAGAAACGATGGTATTATATTGTGTTATTAGCACTACCTTAAATGATTTAAAACCAACTAAACAATAAAAGAATTCTACACACTACCATATATTCCGAATATTTGTAGCTATTAGAGAAAACCTAAATCTACACTTAACAATCAATTAATTTATCGATGTCAAAGTAACCCATATTCCATATATTTGTAGCTATAGAGAAAACCAAAATATGCACTTAACAATTAATTAATTTATTGATGTCAAAATAACCCATTTAGAAAGATCCAATAACTTAATAATTAAATGAATATGGGGAAAATGCATTTTCTTTAATAAAAAATATAAAACTTTTATAAAAAATAGTTTACATACTACAAAACATCATCACATGATGATAGATACATAGAATGAAAATATTTTAACCAGCTAAATAACAAAACAATTTCAAAGATACTACCTTTCTAGTATTACAAAGCTTTGCACCTATGACAACCAACATAAATTGTACACTATGTTCAGTGACTTTAATGTCATGAAAAGCAAACCGTGTTCTCCAAATGTGAATTTGCCTTAATTATTTTAAAGCTATTACACAACAAAGAAATTATAATTGTCATAAAGAATCTATTGTGTCACTAGTGCTACTACATAACAAAAGATTTCTAGACGTGTGTCTTTGGACCTATTAGAGAAAACCTAATTGTACACGCAATGATCAATTAATTTAGTAATGTTAAAGTAACCTATTTTTTAACAAGTTTCACTAATTTAATAATTAAATGTACTAATTTAGTTACATCAAAATAATTCATTTTCCAAAATTTATTTTGCACATTAATTCCATAATTCTCTTTTAATATATCTAACTTAAAAAAATCTTCACACTAAGATTTTACAATTTAATAATTAAATATACTTAAAAAAATAACACATTTTCTCATACAAAACATCATAACAAATTTTTATTGTGTGTAAGGATCAAATTTGAACGGTAGGGTCTTATTTCACTTTAAAGAGCTATGATATATTGAACCTTTTAATGGTGACATGTTAAAATAAACTATTCTTTTTATATGAAAATGTAAAATATATCAAATAATATTGTATATCAAAAGTAATGTAATCAAATTCTTTAATATACTGAAAACTTTTGCATTGTTATACCTTATGGTTTTTAATAAACAATGTCTAACCCAAGAATTCATATAGAGGAAACTTTAGAAACTTAAAAAATATGTTGGAAACGATAGTGGAAACGACTTGAAAAAGTATCCTAAGCAGTCGTCAATGGTGATAGTGGAAACGACTTGAAAAAGTATCATAAGCAGTTGTCAATGGTGATAGTAGAAACGACTTGAAAAAGTGTTGAACTCAATAGTGGAAGCAACTTGAGCAAGGGTGAAGAGTTATTCCAATTCAAACTTTTGATTTCAATAGGAATGGTTTAAGGTACCTCTTCCCCTTGAATCCTAATTTGCATACCAAATGCAACCTTAGTCGATCATCATTCCTGCAAATGTTGATAGTGATATCCAATCATAAGGCAAGTTTTCCTCCTACGATTTTTGGGGGCCTTAGAGTAGTACATTCATCATTATGTAAATACCAATGGAGCCATTCGAGATATATGGATGAACTCTTTTGGTTAAGTCTCCATATCAACCATTCAAAAACCAAACAAAAGAGGAAGCGACCCACCATCTCTCTTACCAACATGAATATCCATGTCTCACTTCTCAATGATGAAGTAAATATTGATATAAAATCGATCAAGGAACTTGCTCCAACATGAGACTTGATAATTATGTTTGTTTTCCTACCTACCCAGCTAAATCTAGCGAGTCTTGATTGTATCCTAGAGCTACTTGTGCCTTGGCATGAGCTCCCTCCCACTATCTAGCTACCATAACTATAACATGTATTAAAACACGAAATGAGGTAGAAATATGAAATTGAAATAGGCTCGAGAATCAATGGTGATAGTGGAAGTAGGCACAATGTAAGTAGGGTCGACGAGTTTGTAAATTAGAATAACGATTAACAATATTTTAGACTTTAAAACCACTTAAGTTCCAA
This sequence comes from Pseudotsuga menziesii, assembly GCA_001517045.1. NCBI lineage: Eukaryota > Viridiplantae > Streptophyta > Pinopsida > Pinales > Pinaceae > Pseudotsuga > Pseudotsuga menziesii. The sequence goes on along the minus strand of LPNX010159651.1, from coordinate 294,640 downwards.
ACTTTCAACTTTCATAATTACATTTCAGAAATCCAATAACCATTTGATTAACCAAAATTCCAAATCCACTTTCATAATCACATTTCCAAATTCCAATAACCATTTCATTAACCAAAGTTCTAAATCCATATCCCATAATCTAATCACATAGCTACATTAATTATAAACTAGTACAAAAAATGATGAATCAGTTCTAATTCTGATTTATGATAATTTGGTGCATAGTTTAATTCTAGAACATGTGATTGCATTCTCTATATTAATATATTACTTATTCACCTTACTAGTTGGGATTTAAGAAGGAATAGTTTTCAAGCTACGTTAAGTGTTTGAAGCATGTTTTCCATCGATTTCAACTATGATAACCTACTGAAACGCAACCATCATTAATGCATTTATTTGCTAGTAGGATACTAGCTTACCATAATAGATTGTCAATTAATGATTTATTTGCTACTAGGATACAAACTTACTAAAGGCCATTGTCAATTAATGCTTGGAAGTTAGGGTTGCAATGATTATTGGTTATAAAATTGTGGTAAAGAGTGGAAAGGCATAGACTCATAGCATTTATGGATACATTTGTCAATATAATACAAATTCTCCATCAAAGTCAACCTAGGAGAAACAAATATCAAATCACCTTATTTTGAGAAGTTTTCTCATTCAAATCCCTTCATTTTAGACAATTTTTCTAACAGAAAATTGCAACACAGATCTATAGTATAAGAGTGTGTAACTCTAGGTTCCACACGTCACACACACCTCTTCTCAGATTTTGGAAATATTGTTGTACCATTCTCTTCCTTTAATATAACATTGATCTATACAGTCTCATTCAATTATGCTCCAAGCGTCAAGGCTCTCGAACTAACCATAGTTGATGAAATCATGAATCCATGGCTAGTAGCGCAACCACCTTACATTATAGCACATGTCCCATCAAACAACTGATCATTGTTGCATACAAAAAAACAGACTTAGCTTTGGAAAACATGGTTTTGGAGGATTTGAACCCTAAAAGAAGACAAGATTATGGAGCAAAATTTTGAAGACTTGCACAATATCATGATGCCCTTTGGCATACAAGAATGAAGAAAATTCCCATATACAAATCCAAGAAAAGGGATGCTGTTATGAAATGAACAGTAGTAATGGAAAATGCAACCTTACTATGATCATAGGAAATGAGAATTTCAGTCTTTTTCTCATATGCAGCTATACCAAAAAAAAGAATTTAAGTATTAGATCATATCAATGGCGTTATCAATAATCGGCTACATATACTTAATTTATACTAATGTACAATTGTATAGTTACTATGAGATCCAAACCATAGAACAATTTTAATAAATTTTATAACATTAAAACAAGCCATTGCGAAGTCACATTGTAACAAAAAAAATCAACTATTGTAGTATTGATACAAATTCATAACCATTAAAAATGTTATATCCATTTATTTTTTATAAAGAAATTATATTTGAATAAAAAATAATTACTTCCATATGCATTTAGATATTATCTCAGATTTTGGACTTCCTTGAAGGGATGATTAACTTGAGAGTAAGAAGTGTGCAACCACGATTCATTTCATGGTCATCATATCTTGTTATGCTTAAATGTATCTTGATTAATATTTAAGTTAGCTTCAGTTAAGTTAAGTGGATATTAGTTTTTGTTTCTAGTTTTTTCTAATAAATAGTATTTTTTTAATATTTATATTAATTAGTTTAATGTTTATGTTATATTATAAATGAATAACTATAACGATATGGTAATTAGTATAATGTTTAAGGCTTTGTTTACAGCCATGCGTCTCCACAAAACTAAGTAGTTGGATGGGCCTATTGGCATTCACCAACCACTTTAGTTGTGGTTGCGGGGTAAAAACATGAATATGTGTGTTTGATTTTGTTGTTTTATGTGAAAACAATGTTTTAGTTTTACTGCAATTTTTTTAGTGTTAACAATTCAAATTTTTCATAGTTCTTTCCAATGAAAAAATACATAGATTGTACTACTGCATCTCTTAATTTTCATAAATGTTTCATGATTAGCGTCTCTTTTAGCTTCCTTTTTAGTGTCCACTATCACTTTTAGTGTATTTTTCATCATTTTTTGGACAAAGTGGACGCTTTTCCACGAGATGGTGCTTTTAATGGTGTTATTTGCGTCCCTTTTTAAAATTTGGCGCTATTTTGGACGCTAATTAGCATCTCAATTAGTGTCCCAATTAGTGTCTCAATTATCATCCCAATTAGTGTCCCAATTCTCATCCCAATTAATGTCCCAATTAACGTCCCTTTCTAAAATTTGGCGCTATTTTGGATGCTAACTAGCATCCCTATTAACGCCCCAATTAGTGTCCCAATTAGAATCACAATTAACATCCCAATTAGCATCCCAATTAACGCCCCAATTAGCATCCCAATTAGCATCCCAATTAACATCCCAATTAATGTCCACAAAAGCATCCTGTATAATGCCTAGAATATCCTGCAAAAAAATGTCCTGAATAACATAGCACCATATATTAATCCAGGGGTAGCGACAAGAATTGCACCATGAGTTTTGGCAAGAAAAACATTCAACATAGCGCATAGTATAGAGACAGGTATTGCACCTAGAAAACATCCAACATAGCGCTAGGAATAGAGCCAGGTATAACGCATGGAGTAATGCCAGAAATTTCGAAAGGAACCACGCTAGGAATTGCACTAGGTTTAGAGCTAGGAATTGTGTTCATAAAATGTACCAATACCATGAAACAGAGCTTTGTTCAGAAGATTGTATCATTGTAAATCACTAACATTTATTATGTAGCAATACCATGAAAATAAAGTAAGGAGAGGGGTATTTGGTGATACCCAATGATTGCAATGCAATGAAACACACTAAAGAGTGGCCATAAAATTTACAAAAGGATCCATAAAGTATCATATAGGTCTAGAATTAGATGGAGTAGAGAATAATGTATATGGAAAATTTGGTTAATTTATTATAATCAAATCCCCAATGTATTTTTATTTTAAAGGAGCATCTTATATTTTCACTTATTGTCCTAAGGAAGAATAAAGTTAGGAAAATACTTATATATTCACAACCTCTTGTAAATGGGTTGTAGTTATTATCACTACTACATATCAATCAAAATTCCCACGAAAGTTCGCCACGAAATAGTTAAATCATTGCTTTCGTGGAAAAATAGTTTTAATTTTTTGAAAATTTTGAAAATTTGCCTGACATTTGTCGCTATTGCGATGAACCTTCAATATTGTTTCTCTTGCGACGAACTTTACAAATGCAAATCCCAATTCCAATCCCAAATCCAAACCTAATCTAATCCAAATACCAATGCCAATATGAATGCAAATTCCACCCGAATGCGGGTGACAATCCCGACGACACCTGTCCGGCTACCTCCGGTGACACTCGGCCAGTTCTCCGGCCACTGACTCAAGCAGCCCGCTCTGATCTTTCTTGCCCAATTACAGGAGATAACCTCGACGACACCTATTCGGGTAACTCCGGTGACACTCGGCCTGCTCTCCGGCCACCGACTCAGGCACATGTGGTGATGAACTCTTACCACCCAACTCAGGATCGACGTCAACCTTCGTAGGATTCTCTGGGCTCAGGAGCAATTTCCCCGGTCACTTCGAAGCATGCAATCTAGGCTGGCGAAGGTACGTCGTCCTAGGCTCATTCATGGCCCGTCTGTAAGGTTTAATGGTGACAAGTACGTGGATTGACAGGAGGTTAATACAGATTCAGCTCTGGTTTTATGTTATGGAGGATAGCAGAGTTTGGCTCGCAGTTGGGTGGGAAGTTTACAGACTCGCTGCTGATACTGAGTGTTCTAGATCCCACGCTAGAGATTTTTCTCCTCTGCATATTGGATTCAGGCTTAAATCTGTGGCAATGTCTCGCCAGTGAGGTACCCCTATGCATGCTAATTCGGGTAGAGAGAAGACCCAGAGTGGCTGCAGTGCACCTGTTCCGGTGGATTATGAACCACATATTTCTGCGCGAGTTCGGGTTTTGGTGGAAGCTTGGGAGAATAAGGTCCTCAACCGTAAGCTATCGACAAGTGAGGAAGGCGGTCGAATTAATCATTACTTGATGCTGAAGAACATGCTCTGCAATTTAGCAGAGGATATGCTTAGTAATTGGGCGGAAGCACGGATTGTGGTTCACTCCCCGAAGACTAAAATTGCTGAGATAGATGAGCAACTTATGGCCATGGACAAATCCTTTTCTTGGAAAGGAATAGCTAGCATTTCAAGTTTGAACGTCCACAACTCGGGGGGGTGGTGCTTAGGGTGGCAGTGCTAGTGGAAGCGAAACGGGTGGTCGTGCCATAATCAGTCTGGGTGGCAGCGGTAGTGCAACAAGCTGCTCTACCAAAATTCCACGCGCCAAGCCGTTCTTAGTTCCTTCTACTGTAGAACCTCTTTTCAAACGACTAAAGGACTCATCGACCCCGCAAACGGAGCATCCACCACCTTCTCTGACTCTAGCACCAACTGCTGCCACTAATTCACCTACTGTGTCGTAGGAGGAATGATGGGCTTGCCCCATCATTGAAGAATCTCCCTTGGCTTAATGTTCGCTCTAAACAGGCTTTAATTGGTTTCGTCGCTAGTAGGATTTATGGTTATAGTTTACGTTCTTTTAGTTTATTACTATAAGTTCTTTTTACAGTTTGGCTCTGCTTATATGCAAGAGTATAATTTGTCTTTTATGGTTATCTGTAACCCCGTCTCTTTGTTTATCAGTCACGAACATTACTAGCGTGAATCTGGCTAGAAGGTTGACTTATTTTTTGAGAGGCTCTGAAGGAGGTTCTTCCTCTTTCAACCTCAGATAGTCATGAGTTTTGGATGTAATTTTTTGCCCCTATAATATAATATACTGTGCAGTTTACAAAAAAAAATAAAAATGAATGCAAATTCCAATGTGACTAGCACATTAATGCTTCCATTCATGACCATTTTAAGTGTTTCTTATTTGAAAAGGATTATCAATTATCCAATTCAACATGATCCCACATGCCCCCCAATTCCCACTAAACATTCGTTAGATATCCTAAAATTTAAAGGATCGGTTGGCAAAGGTCTATATAACCACATCATACCTATTAGTTTTTCCAATAATATTGTTGGTGATTAATACTATTACACTTAAATGCACTCTCATTATAATTTAAGTGAAGTGGTATATTGAACAACTGATATCCTCAAATCTCAATTTGATGTCCTTAGCAACAACTTTTTTAACTTATTTTTTTTCCCTGTTACCCATTAGAGATGAAAAGCAAATGTAGATCCTTTTATTATTTCATCATAATAGGACCACCCATATAATATACCATATTGATGAATGAAAAAAATGATATTATGCAATATTAGGATAGATGATATGATATTTCAACATTGGATTTTGAAATACCTCCTTCCCATCATAGCTAAGGATGTTTCTTTGACACTTCCATAGACTGGGGCAGAAGTTATCATGAAGGATTAATGATATGATCTTATGAATGCATAATCAATATATTTATTTTATGCCCTTACCAATTCTTGTCAATCAAACTTTATCCATTAAGCTCGGTTAGGGGCATCTCATGTAGCAAATGGGGTGGTCGATTTAATCACATATACTTCTAAAATGTATAATAAAATGCCCTCCTCTAGTGGAATAATTTGTATGAAAACCACTATGGTGGAGATGCTTGTCCTAACTTCAATGGGGGGAACCAGAATATCATAAATAAATTATATCCAAATGATAATTCAAATAAACCTCCTAAACAAGGTAAAACAAATCATTTACAAGCAAATCATCCATTTTCTAGTATTGATGTCTATGGACAATATATCATAATTGTTTAGATTTGTCTTGAGCTTGTCAAATTGGTGAGTACCCTAGAATGACTGAGGTATAGTATTGAATGCATCTATGAAGAGGTATAGTAGTGAATTTTCTTTAGGTTCATACTCGAATGGGTATTTTAGGAGGGAGGGAACCTAAGACAAATAGTATTTATATCATTACACTTTCTCCTAATGTCATTCACAATAATGATCCCATTCATACCTTCACTAACTCAAATCTCATCTCCCATCAATTTCAGTGTTTGGAGAGTCCTTAATATTTAGCTATTTACTCTTTCCCCAAGGTAGACCTTCTCTACCACTTATTGATGAGAACTTGGAATATGTTTTCTTTTATTCTTACATCACTTAAGAAACATAAAATTTGGGTTAGTGAGTCATTTTTCTTTAGAGTGATTTTGTTACATTATTTATTTACTTTATTGGAGCACATGACACCCACTTTTAATTTTATTTTAACTTAGTACTTAGTTACATTAACATAATTTATTATTCACCTTTCACTGATCTTCTGGAGTTATTGCTTGGGTGAGAGAGTTTGCAATACCTAGTCATGATTGTTTCCCCCATATCTCTTTGGAACTCTCATATTCTTAGGGGATTTCATCCTTTTCTTGATATCCGCTAACATGTCATTTCTCCTTCTTGACATGTGAGAATCAAACAAAACAAACCTTCATCACATTTTTTTATCCTTCAAGTTCATATGATTCAATCCCTTCGGAGTTAAGTTCACCCTCATCCATATGTAGAGCACATATCTCTTGAGTAGCTCCATCTAACAATATGTTTTGAACCAATGCAAATCCCAATTCCAATCCCAAATCCACTCCTAATCCTAATCCAAATACCAATGCCAATATGAATGCAAATTCCAATGTAACTAGCACATTAATGCTTCCATTCATAACCATTTTAAGTATTTCTTATTTGAAAAGGCTTATCAATTATCACATTCAACATGATCCTACATGCCCCCCCCATTCCCACTAAACATTCTTTAGATATCCTAAAATTTAAAGGATCGGTTTGCAAAGGTCTATATAACCACATCATACCTATGAGTTTTTCCAATAATATTGTTGGTGATTAATACTATTACACTTAAATGCATTCTCATTATAATTTTAGTGAAGTGGTATATTGAACAACTCATATCCTCGAGTCTCATTTTAATGTCCTTAGCAACAACTTTTTTAACTTATTTTTTTCCCCTGTTACCCATTAGAGATGAAAAGAAAATGTAGATCCTTTTATTATTTCAGCAGAATAGGACCACCCATATCATATACCATATTGATGAATGAAAAAAAATGATATTATGAAATATTAGGATAGATGGTCTGATAATTCAGCATTGGATTTTGAAATCCTTCCTTCCCATCATAGCTAAGGATGTTGCTTTGACTATTCCATAGACTGGGGCAGAAGTTGTCATGAAGGATTAACGCTATGAACTTATGAATGCACAATCAATATATTTATTTTATACCCTTACCAATTATTGTCGATCAAACTTTATCCATTGAGCTCGGTTAGGGGCATCTCATGTAGCAAGTGAGGTGGTCGATTTAATCACATATACTTCTAAAATGTATAATAAAATGCCCTCCTCTAGTGGAATAATATGTATGAAAACCATTATGATGGAGATGTCTATCCTAACTTCAATGGTGGAAACCAGAATATCATAAATAAATATCCAAATGATAATTCAAATAAACCTCCTAAATAAGGTAAAAACAATAATTTACAAGCAAATCATCCATTTTCTATTATTGATGTCTATGGACAATATATCATAATTGTTTAGATTTATCTTGAACTTGTCAAATATGGAAGAATAAGGCTGGCTTGATTCAACTAATTCCTATCTAGGTTAATTTAGAACTTATCCTACTCCTCCCCTACATAATTGATCATGTTATAGAATCCTTTCCCTCCACAAGGGTTACTCTCAACTCAATCATTAACCCCTAAACCTCACCAACCATTTATATATACTCCCTTGGAGACCCTTATTCTCAAAACATATATATGACTGACAAAAAAAAATCAAAATAAAATATAATATAATAAAACAAAACAAAAATAAATAAAATATAAAATATAAAATAAAAGATAATAAATAAATAAATAAATAACAAAAAACAAAGAAGAGACACATTAGCCGCGTACAAACCCTGCAGAACAGACACGTTAGCCGCATACAAACCCCGCGAGGCGGACAGAGGACAACCACATTGCAACTCCTTACAGACGAGTCTCCCCCATATACGTGCTATAGAGCCGGGCCATCCGCATAGCATTACTCAGTGGCTTGGATAACGGCTATGCTTTGCTGCATCAACACAAGTAAGAGGACAGTGCCCAAGTCCATTAACTAGGAAAAGTTTGCGGCCCACCCTTTCTGAATTGAATCCATTTTACAATTTGCGTGTCTTCTTCACTGTGATCGTAGCTTTCCAGATTACGTGCTGCCGGAAGTCATGACAGTTGCTACCAGAGGTCACGCAGAAGAGGAGTCTTTGCATAGATAGAGGAGGGTTAGCAACGGTCCGAGGGTTTGCAGAGGCAGAGGAGGGTTTGCAGAGGTCACGTAGAGGCCAACAAAATGCCCCCAAATCGATGAATACCCTAGAATGACCTAGAATGACTTAGCATGCTCCAGTTTTATTGATATTATACTCTCCATCTTGTTGCCTTTGGAAACAAACAAGATAAGAACCCACAGATTTAATAAAATAATAAAAACAATATATCTTTGCTCAAATAATTTTGATTTGGAATTATAAAAAACAAGTTTTCTATGCAAAAGAATCGTTATTTATCATGGATTTATCTAGGATGGATCCTTTTTTGAGTTGAAATATTTCATTTAGATGATCTATGGTTTATCTTAGAGACTGACTAAATACGTATATGCTTCAAGCTTGTTGACACTACTATTAAAATATCTCGAAGTGGATACTTACAGAAATGCCTCATAAATAATCTTGAGTGTTTGAAGGTGTATTATGATTATATTATAAGAGATTCAGATGGCTCTATTTTCCAGTTCACTTATGGTGATGATGGCCTGGATGTTATGAAAACTAGTTTCCTAACTGAATTTGAAGTTCTTGCAATTGTAAGTGTTTAATCTGGATTCTGATCTCATTTTTTAATTAATTAGACATCTGTTCATTTTGACATACTCAGTAATTACCTTTTTGTATTTCAGAATCAAAAGCTTGTTAGATAGAATCTTGGTACAAACCAACTCGATGAATTTGTTTCCCACCATTTAATGAAAGATAAATTAAAAGATAAATCTTCAGCCGGAGACAACTATGCAAAATATTTACCTGAAGCTTTTGAAAATAAGGTACAAGAGTTCGATGGGGGACTTTTAAAGGAAAAGAGACAATCTCTTAAATTGAAGAATCAAAACAAATTTTTGAATTTGATGGGGCTCAAGTTTGTCTCAATCCTTGCTCAACTAGGTGAGGCAGTGGGTGTTATTACTGGTTAGTCTATTGGAGAGCCATCAACACAGATGACGTATGTATTCTATCATTTCTCAATATTTCAGAGCTGCTTTTTATTGTATCTCTCATATAATGTGTTGTAACTCATGTCAATTTAATGTACTTTCTCAATATCATCAAAATTTGATGTCTTGTAACTGCTATATAAAACTACTATAAATTAGTTCCTTAGATATGCATAAGAACCCACACATTTAATAAAATAATAAAAACAATATATCTTTGCTCAAATAATTTTGATTTGGAATTATGAAAAACATGTTCTCTATGCAGAAGAAATTGTTATTTATCATGGATTTATCTAGGATAGTTCCTTTTTTGAGTTGAAAGGTTTCATTTAGATGAAATTAGTTCCTTAGATATGCATAAGAACCCACACATTTAATAAAATAATAAAAACAATATATCTTTGCTCAAATAATTTTGATTTGGAATTATGAAAAACATGTTCTCTATGCAGAAGAAATTGTTATTTATCATGGATTTATCTAGGATAGTTCCTTTTTTGAGTTGAAAGGTTTCATTTAGATGAAATTAGTTCCTTAGATATGCATAAGAACCCACACATTTAATAAAATAATAAAAACAATATATCTTTGCTCAAATAATTTTGATTTGGAATTATGAAAAACATGTTCTCTATGCAGAAGAAATTGTTATTTATCATGGATTTATCTAGGATAGTTCCTTTTTTGAGTTGAAAGGTTTCATTTAGATGAAATTAGTTCCTTAGATATGCATAAGAACCCACACATTTAATAAAATAATAAAAACAATATATCTTTGCTCAAATAATTTTGATTTGGAATTATGAAAAACATGTTCTCTATGCAGAAGAAATTGTTATTTATCATGGATTTATCTAGGATAGTTCCTTTTTTGAGTTGAAAGGTTTCATTTAGATGAAATTAGTTCCTTAGATATGCATAAGAACCCACACATTTAATAAAATAATAAAAACAATATATCTTTGCTCAAATAATTTTGATTTGGAATTATGAAAAACATGTTCTCTATGCAGAAGAAATTGTTATTTATCATGGATTTATCTAGGATAGTTCCTTTTTTGAGTTGAAAGGTTTCATTTAGATGATCTATGGTTTATCTTAGAGACTGACTAAATACACATATGCTTCAGTCTTGTTGACACTGCTATTAAAAAATCTCGAAGTGGATACTTATAGTGATCCCTCATAAAGAATCTTGAGTGTTTGAAGGTGTATTATGATTATACTGTAAGAGATTCAGATGGCTCTGTTGTCCAGTTCAATTATGGTGATGATGGCCTAGATGTTATGAAAACTAGTTTCCTAACTGAATTTGAAGTTCTTTCAACTGTAAGTGTTTAATCTGGATTCTGATCTCATTTTTTAATTAATTAGACATCTGTTCATTTTGACATACTCAATAGTTACCATTTTGTATTTTAGAATCAAACTCTTGTTAGACACAGGCTTGGTACAAACCAACTCGATGAATTGGTTTCCCACCATTCAATGAAAGAGAAATTCAAAGATAAATCTTCAGCTGGAGACATCTATGCAAAATATTTACCCGAAGCTTTTGAAAATAAGGTATAGGAGTTCATTGGGGGACTTTCAAAGGAAAAGAAACAATCTCTTAAATTGAAGAATCAAAACAAATTTCTGAATTTGATGGGGCTCAAGTATGTCTCAAGCCTTGCTCAACCAGGAGAGGCAGTGGGTGTTATTGCTGGTCTGTCTATTGGAGAGCCATCAACACAGATGACGTAAGTATTCTGTCATTTCTCAATATTTTGGAGCTGTTTTTTATTGTATGTCTCTCATACAATGTGTTGTAACTCAAGTGAATTTAATGTACTTTCTCAATATCATGAAAATTTGATGTCTTTTAACTGCTATATAAAACTACGATAAATTAGTTCCTTAGATATGCATAAGAACCCATGGATTTAATAAAATAATAAAACAATATATCTTTGCTCAAATCATTTTGATTTGGAATTATAGAAAACAAGTTCTCTATGCAGAAGAAATCGTTATTTATCATGGATTTATCGAAAATGGATCCTTTTTTGAGTTGAAAGGTTTCATTTAGATGATCTATGGTTTACCTTAGAGACTGACTAAATACGCATATGCTTCAGGCTTTTTGACATTGCTATTAAAACATCTCGAAGTGGATACTTACAGCGATCCCTCATAAAGAATATTGAGTGTTTGAAGGTGTATTATGATTATATTGTAAGAGATTCAAATGGCTCTGTTGTCCAGTTCAGTTATGGTGATGATGGCCTGGATGTTATGAAAACTAGTTTCCTAACTGAATTTGAAGTTCTTTCAACTGTAAGTGTTTAATCTGGATTCTGATCTCATTTTTTAATTAATTAGACATCTGTTCATTTTGACATACTCGATAACTAGCTTTTTGTATTTTAGAATCAAAAGCTTGTTAGACAGAGGCTTGGTACAAACCAACTCGATGAATTGGTTTCCCACCATTCAATGAAAGAGAAATTCAAAGATAAATCTTTAGCTAAAGACAGCTATGCAAAATATTTACCCGAAGATTTTGAAAATAAGGTACAGGAGTTCATTGGGGGACTTTCAAAGGAAAAGAGACAATCTCTTAAATTGAAGAATCAAAACAAATTTCTGAATTTGATGGGGCTCAAGTATGTCTCAAGCCTTGCTCAACCAGATGAGGCAGTGGGTGTTATTGCTGGTTAGTCTATTGGAGAACCATTAACACAGATGACATATGTATTCTGTCATCTCTCAATATTTTAGAGCTGTTTTTTATTGTATGTCTCTCATATATTGTGTTGTAACTCAAGTCAATTTAATGTACTTTCTCAATATCATCAAAATTTGATGTCTTGTAACTGCTATATAAAACTATGATAAATTAGTTCCTTAGATATGCATAAGAACCCACAGATTTAATAAAATAATAAAAACAATATATCTTTGCTCAAATAATTTTGATTTGGAATTATAAAAAACAAGTTCTCTATGCAGAAGAAATCGTTATTTATCATGGATTTATCCAGGATGGATCCTTTTTTGAGTTGAAAGGTTTCATTTAGTTGATTTATGGTTTATCTTAGAGACTGACTAAATACACATATGCTTTAGGCTTGTTGACACTACTATTAAAACATCTCAAAGTGGATACTTACAGTGATGCCTCATAAATAATAGTGAGTGTTTGAAGGTGTATTATGATTATACTGTAATAGATTCAGATGGATCTCTTGTCCAGTTCAGTTACGGTGATGATGGATTGGATGTTATGAAAACTAGTTTCCTGACTAAATTTGAAGTTCTTGCAACCGTAAGTGTTTAATCTGGATTCTGATGTCATTTTTTAATTAATTAGACATATGTTCATTTTGACATACTCAGTAATTACCTTTTTGTATTTCAAAATCAAAATCTTGTTAGACAGAGAATTGGTACAAACCAACTCGATCAATTGGTTTCCCACCATTAAATGAAAGAGAATTTCAAAGATAAATCTTCAGGTGGAGACAGCTATGCAAAATATTTACCCGAAGCTTTTGAAAATAAGGTACAGGAGTTGATTGGGGGAATTTCAAAGGTGAAGAGACAATCTCTTAAATTGAAGAATCAAAACAAATTTCTGAATTTGATTGGGCTCAAGTATGTCTCAATCCTTGCTCAACCAGGTGAGGCAGTGGGTTTTATCGCTGGTCTGTCTATTGGAGAGCCATCAACAAAGATGACGTATGTATTCTTTCATTTCTCAATATTTCAGAGTTGTTTTTTATTGTATGTCTCTCATATAATGTGTTGTAACTCAATCCAATTTAATGTACTTTCTCAATATCATCAAACTTGATGTCTTGTAACTGCTATATAAAGCTACGATAAATTAGTTCTTTAGATATGCATAAACACAAATCCTTTTAATTAAAATTCTTATTTTGTGAATGGGTGGAAAACATTTTTATAAGTGCTTTGGCGACATGAAAGTGACCCAATGTAGTTTGATACATATAATGCAAATAGTTGCACCATCAATCTTAATGCAAGGATGCTACGTAATAAGAGAACTATTTTCTTTTTTGGGTGTTACAGCTCAATATAGCACGTGTGATTAACACCCAAAAGAACAATGCTAGCGCAACCACAATTTAAAGGCGTTACCCATCGTCACTTCAGTAACCACTTCTCTAAAATTTAGGTCGGCTCTTCTCCAAATCATGGGGCACTTCCCTAGGGTAGGATTGCAAAGGCTACTACAATGAAGGGTCAAGATGATTTTAAGAGAGATCCTAGCAAAACAGTTTTGTTGTTATAGCATAGGAAATAAAAAAAGGGTGATGGGAGGACCATAAAGGCTAGTGCCAATTCGCAGGGTAGATGGAGCAAAAGGAAAAGATCTATCATAGATATCTCAATAGGTGGAACGATTTTTCTCTTCTTGATGCATTGAGGTCTTAGACTATGCCAAAACACCTCTCTCGGATGGAATGTAGTAGGACTCTGTGCCCTTTCTCTCTTAAATAGTGCATTGGATGCTTCCATTTCAAACTCTTTGACATTGTTTTTCAAACTTGTAATTGGCCTACGATATTTTACAACTAGGATGCCCCTCATGTTATGGAGGAATCGAGTGTAACTCCCCTAACTGCTGGGTGATTGAAAGCTAAAGTAGCTCTAAAACTGTTTTGTAGTAGTTCCATTCCTGTCACTGCCAATCTGTCTCAGAACATATCTAAATAGTATCGAATTATGCTGGGGTTGAGGTACCATGTAAAAACAACTAAAATTCCCCTAAAATTCACTTGGGATTGGAATTGGGATTCACATTAGAGTGAGATAGTGCATCTCATATATCTGCCATGTTCGCTAATCCACATAAAGGCATTACAACACATTAAAGATGAGGGTAAAAATTGTTGGTATAGGATAAAAACATAACTCCTTCCCTGTTCAAAATGACAACAAATTTGGATCAAGTAAGACCCTTATGTTGCATGATTTCACAGGTAGTTTATTAGAAGCGTTTTGGCGAATTTCTCAATCACGCTTTAGAAAAAGATTCTGTAGAATTTCCTCTCATTTATTCTCATCAGTGTTATGCATCAGATTCATCTTTGTGTCTCTTAATCATTATTTGGTCTGACTCCAAGGCTGTAATCTCATGTTATCATGCAGATATGCACCCATAGATCTTCCCAATAAGTATAGGATTGCTAGCTCTGTAACGGTGTGGTGCCTCTCCTTTTCGTGCTGGTGATTTTCCAATCCAAGGGGGGTGTCCCTGAATGTTGCATACTATAATTTGTTCTACAAATCTGACTGAAATATAAAGAAAAACAGTGTGCTGATATCTCCCCTCGGACTATTGTAAATAGTTCAGAAGGGAGGGTAGATTGTGAATATCAAGTTTAGATAGGTTGAGACAATATATTAAGATTTTTTGACTGGAACAAAAGGAATGGAAAAAAAAGGATGCGTATATGAGTGATTGAAGAAATCAAAACAGAAAAGGAACCATCAAACATTTACCATATATTAGATAATGAACATTCACCAAAACAAAAATCTAACACAAAGCATGATCAAAATCTTATTACTCATTACCAAAAGACTGTTTATACAATGATGGTTGACATGGAATAGGCTGCCAATGCTCTGCTTGCCAATAAATGCAAATGGTAGTCATCGATGGGGATGAAGGGTCTCTGCAATGGTCTCTAGTGATTTAAAAATAATGTCTAACCCCATATCTCTACTCTAGCTTAATTATATATGCCTTAAAGCCTTAATGCACCCCTCACTCATTGGTGATCATGCATGAAAATCAGAGTGCACACCTCCTAGAATGTGTATGCATGATGAGTGATCCTCCCTTATGTTGAAGATGACTGAGGTGCACTCTACTAATAGAGAGATCTTGGGCAAGAGTGATGAGATTCTGCCCCTACACTGAATATTTCTTGCATGGTCAATGTGCTCTCTAACTGAATATTTAATCCAATTTTGCCTACTTGAATTGATCTTACTTGCATGCATTAAGCATGGCGCTGAGGGCATATATACACTTCCAGGTTCTATCTTCATCTGAGGGCATTTATACACACTATGGCATGCATTTTTTCCTCAACAAACTTAGGACTTTAGGTGCTCTATTTTTCTAATGGAAGAATAAGGTTTTAAAGAGGAAACATGCATGTTTTAGTTGTTGGGTTAAGTTTGAGTAAATGGGAGGCTACATTAAGCCTAATGATATGTTACCCATCCATCATTAACCTTCATAAGTCCTAACCAAATGGTTTGATGGATGTTAACATTTTATGTTGTCAAAACAATGTGGGTTACTTGTGAGTTCTAGGTGTTTGTATTTAGGAATTATGTCAATATTTAAGCAATACCGTCAAAAAGCTTTAAGGATTTATCTGCTTTGTTAATTATAGCCTTGACGTGCATTTTATATGTAGGCAAGTGAAAATGGTTATCTATAGTCATTGAATTGAGCATGAATTAATATGCATGGCTATTGGAGAATGAAATTTATATCTTAGAATGTTAATTTATTTGTCAAATGTCAAAGAATTTCTTTGCATATGTCATGTCCTCAGGTCATGGTGATGGCATGTTTTCTTCTTTGGTGGTTTATTGCAAGCTAATAGATTGTTTGTGTCATTGAGTGATTTGGGTATTCTTCCAGGTTGTTATTCATATATCTGTCATAATTTTACATTACTAATTTTGTTTGGAAAATGATTTTGTAACAAACATAAAATAAGATAATCATTAAATAATTAGGTTAACTAAGTTAGGTTATGAAATGAGATGTCTCCTCATTTCAAATGCCCAAGCCATATTTAAGGCAGGGCCACCATTGTAACATATCATCTCTTATCTTATCATTAATATATGTATTTGCCTTATGGCTTATCTCATTTACCAAGTATTTTGGTGAATTCATTGTGTGGGCGAATAATTATTCGACTCATTTGATATCAGAGCCAGCTCTTTCTCAGGCTTGTGCTCATTCTGGCTTTTAGCCAAAATTTCAGATTTTATCTAAGTCAAATCTAAAATTTTCATATTTCAAATTGACCAAAAAAAAAAGTAAGAAAAAAAGAAAAAGGAAAGATAGTAAAACAAAAAGTGAAAAAAAGTAAAAACTAAAAAACTAAAAGAACGAGGAAAAACAAAAAAAAAGGGAAAGAAAAAAAAGGTTAACAAAGAAAAGATAAAAGTAAAAAGAAAAAAAAAGAGAGGGTAAAAGTGAAAGCACACCTGGTTTCTTAAAGTGGGTTTGATTTTTAATATAAAAGTGTATAATAATTATTAGTAAAAAGCAAGTGAGATTTGAACTTGGGTGGGGAATATAATACTCATTCCTCCCAACCACCCATTCTACTCACATTTTACAAAACTTAAGGGAAACAAAAGATCAAAAAGGTGCATAATAATTGATACTAAAAAGCAAGTGAGATTGAACTTAGGTGGGGAAGTCAAAGGAAAACAAAATTGAAAAAAATCAAAGACCATCATCATCTAGTGTGGAAGAAATCAGAGATCATGGAAACTCGGTTGCGACTACAAATAGAGAAATTAGAAGCCAAGTTAAAGTGTTATCGAAGAGATAATGAAGAATTACGAGACACAAATATGAACTCGGAAGTAATAATTAAAATACATGAGATGCAAAAAGAGCTCAAGGAACAAAAAAATTGCGATCAGAAAAATCATATAGAAAAACTGTCTGCCCAAATTGAGAAATTAAAAAGCGAAAACGATTTTAATCAAAGATTGAAAAATCAAGATATAAAGAAAGAAATAAATGATTATGAAGCGGAAATAAAATGATTGAACAAAATCGTTAGCGACAAGGATGAAGAACTAATGCAGATACGACATAAATTAGAAAATCAGGAGTCAGTGATTGACCAATATCGACAACAGAAAATCAAGAGTCAGTGATCGACCAATATCAACAACAGATAAAAGTTCTTCAACAACAAAATGACGACTCTAAAAAGACTCATAAGTCAGAGATCGCAAAAAGTAATAAAACACTATCCAACAATTCCGAAGAAATTTTCAAATTAAGGAATCATAACAGAACACTAGTCACAAAAATTAAGAAGTTGAAAAATAGTCGGAAGACAGAAAAATCTATGGAAGAAATTGAAGGGAAACTTCTAGACAAGCAGGAAGAAAATGATTGCATCAGAAGTCATAACAAAGATCTTAAGGAACAACTTAAGAAGTCTGAGGATGACAGAAAAGCGCAAGTAGAAGCGATTAAGAAGTTTCAAAATGATTACGTGCAGTTGGAAAAGATATAGAAAGAAACCTTAAAACCTCAAGGGACGAAAATACAACTTCCAACTCAAAAGACGACACTCGTAAAAGAAAATGACATTGTGAAAATTCCCTATCGACACCCCAACCATAAAAACCGAAACTCTAAAAAGTGGGAAATGTCGAAAGATAATGATACTAATATGATCAAAGCTCCTAACGACAAATCAGTTGAAAATCCCAACAGTCAACAACAAATCAATTTAGGATGGAATGACCCATCCACATATCGAAAGTTATACTCTACACTTAGCAGTTCGTATCGACATGTTTCTTCAGCCACGACATCACAAAGTATGACGCGACAACATTATAAGGCTTTGAGAACAAAGCCTTTCTAAGAGAGTGGCAATGTAACAGACATAAAATAAGATAATAATTAAATAATTAGGTTAACTAAGTTAGGTTATGAAATGAGGTGTCTCCTCATTTCGAATGCCCAAGCCATATTTAAGGCAGGGCCACCATTGTAACATATCATCTCTTATATATCCTGGAATTCTTCAGATGTTGGAGGTTCTATTTATGACTTCATTGTAATATCCTAAAATGTGATTCTCTTTCTCTTACAGGAAAATGTCAAAAACTTCTTTTCGACATTTAAGATGAAAGTCCCCAATGTTTTTATCCAGGGTAAACCCAAAATTATGTCACTATCAAAGCTCCATAAGGAACTAACAATGAATTTCGATGTGACCATATAATCTCCAACACTCAGTTGTAAGCCACTTATTTCAGTTCGTTTTTTGTCCAAAAAGTCTAGCTCTTCCCTTATATTTGACTGAGGAATCACTAAATGGTTAGCGAATTTAGTACTAACATAATTATTTCTTTCAGCAGGTGCAAGAGAAATGGTGATATCATTCCCTGCAAGTGTCCCTTTAATTCTAAATAATATTGCAACATTGTTTTGTAAGGTGATAGGAAAATTTTGCTTCTTTTCAATATTAAAATCCATATTCTTGAGTTTTCTTTGAAGTTTAATTAATATATCCTTCTTTTTTTCCAATAGTTTGTAAAAATGTCAGTAGATTGGGTGGTTGGGAGGAATGAGTGTTAGCTGACACCTCATTTCATAACCTAACTTAGTTAACCTAATTATTTAATGATTATCTTATTTTATGTTTGTTACAGATTTATTCTTCTTGTGATTGCCATTGTTAAAAAATGTGAATGAATATGGGTTAATCATTGTTTTGCATCTGTATTATTCTGCAATTTCTAAAAAAAAAATTGTATTAAAAAGAAGGTGCCAGGGACATTATGGATAGAACATGCGCTGATTTGCCTTGGAAAATTCAACTAGAAGTGGATGGTGTGGATATTGAAGTTCCTGAGGTGGGTGTTAAGACTTTTACAACTTATCCATTTGAAACCATGTACATATATAGTTTTGTTTTTAAGTATATTCCGTAACATTGCAAGATGCAGAAGGTGTCGTTGTAATGAACATTGGGAGCTACATCAGCGGCATAGATTTGTAGCAGAATGAAGAGGGACGTGAGGATGAATTTGGTCCACAGACCATGCATGATAAGGTGCTTGAAGTTGTCTATATTTGTGGAACGTGGCATCTTGGAAAGATCCAGGTGATATTTCATTGTTTTACTAGTTAGATATGATCTTTTCTGCTGGTTTTAACGTGCGACATAAGGGCTGTTGGTTTTAATAGTCAGATACGATATTTTCTTCTGGTCTTAATGTCCGACATAAGGGATGTTGGTTTTACTAGTCAAAGATGATATTTTTTGCTGGTCTGCAATCTCTCACTATATATACCTTCATATCTTCATGTTTGTTTTGTTTAGGCAAAACTAAATAGCCACCGTAAGTTTTTAAAATAGTTTTTTAAAATATTTTTCTTCAAATCAATTCAAAATTTTGTTTTATTTAATGTATATGCTGTATTCTTAATTTGGTAGTTGTTGATGCCCATTTTCCATCTAGAAAATGATTATGTCTTGATCCTCCACATAATTAACAGGTCACATTACTTATTCCTCCTGAAATTTAATTGAAATATTGGCAAATATTGGTTGGACATCTGAATATCAATGCTGCAATTAATGTCTCTTGTTTTCTATGCAGGCACTGTGGGAGAGCGTATATATGGTGGAAAATTTGGAGGCCGGTTAACAAATGCTTTTTGGAAACATCTTCGCTTTGAACAATCTGTTTTATATTGTCAACATTTTGATTTCTTGATAAATTTCATTGTAGATATAGTTTTTATTTCTTATTTTCCTATATATAATTACATATTAAATAATGACCAGTATTCATCGGATTCACAAAGCCGCAAAAAGTGACTTCCATAAGGTATAGGAGGCCCCAAAGCATCGTTCGATACTTTTTTTCCTTCTGGTCAGTGCCACTGGTAGTTGCTATTCGTCGAATGAAGGTCCTTTTCTATACCGAGTTGTTATTTTAGCTCGATCCTTGTCATTCAATGTAAGAACTATTGATTGGAATCACAATATATCCTAACCATTTGTCCTTGTGGATATTCATTAGCTTGATGGAAGAAAGAACTTTTTGCTCATCCCGTGGTGGATAGGATCCATGTGAATCGCCAACTATTAGGATGATCATCCTCTTTTGATTCTCCTTATTGCTCCACTTATACATGGCTCTAGGATGATCATGCTTATCTACTATATCATTGGCATCCACACTAAGATAATTGTTGTTGATAGGTCTCATATAGTGGTACACTTATGGTTGTTAGGGAATACTAATTTTTGACATCCATTTTGTTCAAAATTCCTAGAAAAAGGTTTATGGATTTCATAACTTGCTTGATCATATATTGTGAGCGTATACAATCTATCATATTTTCCAACTATTAGATACTCAAAGTCGTGTATTGGTCATTGTTTCCATTATAGAGGACTCTGTAAGTTAGGTTCCCAAATTCTTAAAGGGTGCTAGCTCAATGGAAGAGTGCCTGCCTTACAAGCGGGAGGTTGGTGGTTTGATTCCTCCATGCCCTAATGATATTATAATATCGGTTAAAAACAACTAAATTAGTAAGAAAAAAATAAGAGATAGGTGACCAAACAAAATGACCAAAATTCGTATATAAAATTTACTAAAAACGACTAATTTAGTGAAAAAAAAAGAGATGCAAAACAAGGCATTAAAAATGATGCAACACGTGGCGCTAATGATGAAGCCAAACATGGCATTGATATGGTAGCAAAATAAGACGTTACTTTGGATGCAAAACATAGCGCTACATAGGAAGCAAAATAAGGTGCAACAATAGAATAAATATTTGGTGTCATTTTGGTAGCAAAACACGATGCAAAAAAGGAAGCAAAAATTGGTGCAAATTTGGAAGCAAAAATTGGCACATATTTGGAAGTAAAACATGGTGCAAAATGGGATGTTAAAGTGGCAGCAAAAATGGATGCAATATTGGATGCTAATTTAGATGCTAACATGGTGCTATTAAGGATGGAAATATGACGCTAACGGGGATGCCATTTAAGAAGCAAAAGCGGACACTCTCTAGGAAGCAAACTATGATGTTATTTAGGAAGCAAACCTTGACGTTATTTAGGAAGCAAAGTTGGACGCTATCCTGGAAGCAAAAAATTAGTTGCTATTTTGGACGTCCTAAAGGATGCTATTTAGGAAGCAAAAATAGACGTTTTTTTAGACGCTTTAAGTTTTGTCCATGATGCATCCCATTTAGCGTCTAGTTTGACCACTCAATGTAAAAAAAAATTACACTAAAAAGGGACGCTAATTCTAGGATTTGTTGTAGCGATTGTACTTGTGAATCTCTTAATTTTCATAAATGTTTCATGAATATTTTTATAAATATTTAGAGTTTCATCACATTTTTTTATCAAAAATTTATAACTAGCACATGCTAGCTATAAAGACATCAATCTTGTGCCAAGAGTTCATCCATATCTTACTCTTGTTGGGTTAATAATTGAAAGGAGCTTTCACTATTGACTTTATTAGAGGCTTATGTTTGTTGTGCAATTGTATCCACATATGAATTTAAATCTAAGTAAATCATATTTGGGTCCATAAAATATCTAGGACACTGAAAATTATGTTGTGTGTGATGGATGTATTCTGAGTTGAACATCCAACAAGTAGATGGAAGAAGCTAGATGAAAAGTGACAATAACTTTTTAAACATATTTTTAAATGATTTAAAGTATCATCATGATTTAAATTTTAATTTTGGATAAAAATGTTGATGAAATGTGTACTAGACTTGGTTGGGGTTATGCTTTTGTTGCTACCTAATTATCAATTCTCAACCATCTAAACATTTGAGAGGGAGTATCTCTTCAATTGCAAAGTTGCAAAAGTACAGTGTGAAAAGCGTGATGCAAAATTACTTTTTTCTTGCATGTCAAAGATAATTTTTCCCTACTCTAAAGGGTAAAAATAGGTCATGAAAGGCATCGAAAGCTTCAAATTTGAAACCTAATTATGTGGTAATGAAATGACAATATCTCATTGTGCCAAAGTGCTACCTTAAATGACTTGCAATTACACAATAAAATAGCTCTACAAAAACTACCCTATGTCCCAGGTTCCATATATTTGCACCTATGAGAACAACTATACATGATCAAATAATTTGGCAATGTTAAATTAAACCATTTTCTAGTGAGAAGATTCATTAATTCAATAAATAACAATATATTAAGATACAAGACCTGCTTTAGACTTCGCCTCTGCCTTCAACATTAACAGTGGCTGCTGTGAGAACGGCCACTGGGTGAGTAGCGAGTCTCATATTCCTCCTCTTCTTCTGGGTATTGCACAATAGTCGAAGGAAGGAAAAATTGCTTCGGAATCCCATCCATGGCCAATCTTAAGCAATCTCCACCCATTGAGACTCCCTGCTCACCGTTCTCTGTCTCTTAATCACCTTGCAGACAAATATGACCCCATTTTATTTATACGCTTCGGCTCTGTCCCTACCATGACCCTTCATTTGAGATCCCCAAACAACATCTCAACCAGTTTAGGATCTCATATTTGCCAGCTGACATCTAACATATTTCTTCTACAATTTCAAAGATATTGCCCTCGCTCTAAATGGAGATGGTTGGAGGCAAATGAAAAATATAATAATCGTGTTAAAACTGCTTACTGCCAAAGAATCCATGATCGAAAGAGGTGTCTACTATGATCACTTAATGAATTTGGGAGGAGAATGAGAGCGGCAGAATCCATGTGAATGTTTGCAAGGCCATATTTGGTATACTTTGGCGAATACTGGCGACAAATATATTTTGTCACAGAGACTTGAGTGCCCCTGGCGAAGGATACACGGATCTTGTGATACAGGTTTCAGCAGCGGTCAAAAGTATCAAGCGGATCTTGTGAGAGAGACACAGATCGATAATACAGAGACAAAATTTAAAGCAGAAACCATCAAAGGTATGTTTGTTTGCCATTGCCGTTGCTTTTCTATTCCAAATTTTTAAGAGTAAAGTTATTATTTAATTTTTTTTGGTTCAAATCAGGAGAGCAATTTTGCTAAAAATTATACAAGTTTGTTAAGTTTTTGTCCTTGGCATGTACTTCGCGATTGAAGTAGCATTGGCTGAGGTATTTCACACTTTGGTTGGGAGTTGAAGGGAATCCTTCACAGCTCAGGGATCTGAAGGAAGCATGTTGCAGTGACGAAATTCTGCTCTTTGCTTATCCCTGATGCCTATGATGTCCTTGTAGAAAGTCATCGTGAGAAAATTTCTTCTTTTCCAGAATTGGCGAGGCCAAAGAATATTGGGCAGCATACCAAATATGGCCTTGCTCACCTTCACAGGTTATTCACTCTTCTCCCAGATCGAACGGTTCATGGCAGACACCTCTTCCTCTCGCACTTGCTTGAAGGACTCAATTCTTTTGGCACTTGCTTATTTTTCTCATTTGCCTCCAATGATCTCCATAAGGAGCCAGTGCAATATCTTTGAAAGTGGAGAAGCATTTGTATCTAAGCGTGGGAAGTCAGTTGTCAATAATCAAATGATAAGTTTTGAGACCATATTTGTCAGCGAAGTGATTAAGAGAACGGTGAGTAGGGAGTCTCAATTGGTGGAGATTGCCTATCATTGATCATAAATTGGGTCCTGGAGGTCATTTTTTACTCTTTAGACTGATGTGCAATATCCAGTAGGAGAAGAACTAGAATACGAGAATCGCTATTAATCCAATGCCTGCTGTCATAGCACCTCTACCAGATAATCATGTTTTGCAGGCACAACACCTCTACAGCGAATTCTGAAACAACATTTCAAAATTCATAATCATGTTTTGCAGGCACAACACCTGTACAGCGAAGTCTGAAACAACATTTCAAAATTCATATCTATGCACTGTGCAGCACAGCAACATTTTTCTGCACAGTACAGCACGGTTGAGAGACACAAGCATTTGAAGCCCTTGTAAGCCATCGCACTCGACACTCACAGCGACGAATTGTAAACGTTCAGCGTTTGTTTAAAAAAACGAGAGCAATCTTACTGTGACATGTAGTCTTATGTTAGCCACAAGTAAAGTATTGTACTGATAGACATAATTAACTACTTGATTTACTTGGTTTGGTTTTGTAAAAATAGTTAGATTTATTTAAAACTAATATATATAATTTTATATTTATTATTTATAGAAGATCTCAGATTGTTAGAGTTAATGTAAGCATACAGAGAATACTTTTTAATAAACTAAAAAAATTGATATAAAAAAATAAAAATAAATTGTTATCTGTTTTTTTAACCGTTTTTTAATTTAAACTTATTTAAATCTTAATCAATATGTATTTAAGCGTAACAAGATACCATTACTATGACATGAATCATTGTTATACACTTGTTACACTTGGGTTAATCTTATTGATTTGCTCAAGCAAGTCCAAAATTTGAGCTAATATCCAAATACCTATGAACATAATAACATTGAAATATTTCAATAAGACAAATTTGTCATTATGATATACCTCTTCACACTGACCAATTTTTTTTTAATAATAATGCAACACTAAATGGTAAGGACAATGCTTGTAAAATTAGTATTCGATTTTTAAGTGCTTTTATTATGGATCGCATAAGCATTCTCTTTTAGAAGTGTGGAAATTCTTCTATGTGTTCCAATTCCTTTAGCAAGAAGAGGATGGAGTAACTTAAAAGAGGAGCCCAATGTTAATTGTTGTATAATAGGGCACATAACCCCTTGGTTCCCCACAAGCATCTGGTTTTTTAATCTCCCAATCTCCAGGAACAACATAGCTTTCTTATCTCGTAGTGACAATGGAAAACTCTATGAAGACCAAGCTTCCATCTCACCAAAGAATGCTTCGTCTTGGAATATATTTCTAAATGCTTTCTTCTTCTCTCTGTGTCCATGTGAAGAGAGAGTTTGCAGGAAGGCCTACCATTAAGCCAATGATTATTGTAGTACTTGAAATTCAAAGAGTTAACATTAATGAAATGAAGTTGGGATAAAAAAACAATACTAAAGTCAATCTCCACTCACCTTTCTTATTGAAAAATCATGTTTAATGGACCACCACCATGAATTGACTTATTTCTCATTTGTTGAATTGTAGTCCCACTCCCACTACAATAGAATGGCTTCCTCGAGAATGGAGGAGGATCCTCATCTTTGTAACACCTATTTGTTGTTTTGCACTCCTTTTCCAAGTCAATATTATCCTAGAGGATCCTCATCTTTGTAATGGAGGAGGATCCTCATCTTTGTGTCACCTATTTGTTGTTTTGCACGCCTTCTCCAAGCTAATATAATCCTCTTGCTCCAAGTCTGCATTAAGTTTGGATAAATGGCCTTTAAGTTGGTAGTAGGTGCTCTTGAATTAGATATTATAGTAATTGTAAGTCTAAACAACATTTGCTTCACTAATAAGTTTTTCTTTAGGCCTTTATTTAATTGTTACATCCACAAGGGATGTTTCTTTCTCATTCAACTTGGTGTATTTCTACACGTTGTTATTTAATGCATCCACAATTCCAATTGCAACAAAATCCATAATTACAGTGTAGATAGATCTCATAACCAATTCATACACACAATCATTCAATCCATAAGACACATGATGTATCTTAGGAAAATCCTCCAAATCTGGAGGATGAAAAACCCAACAATCCTTTGAGTATGATAGATAATCAAGAGATAATGATTACAACACAATATCAAATTTCCTGATAAGAGAGCACAAGAGAATAGACATCATAAGGAACAATGTACTTCTCTTGCCAAGTGCATAGCACTTTAATAACAAGCCAAATTCAGTCATACAAAGAAGGTAGCCAATGGTTGCATGCTTTTGTGAACCAGTAACACTATGAACATTGTTTCACCTTCAACCTTGCACCTTTTCTAACTTGGTGCCAAGTTGTCACCTCATAATTACCTCCCACATTAAAGATATGCGCCCTCCATTAATTCACTGGTGTTAACTACCTCAAACTGAGGAGTTGACTAGTTGAATTGAATTGAACTGAATGGAACTTAAGGTAACTGAACATAATTGAATGTAAATGAACTGAATGTGACTAAACAGAACTAAACAAAACTGAATGTAATTGAGGATAATTGAATGTAACTGAACTGAAATGAACACAACTGAATGTAGCTAGTGTTTCACCATCATTGTCATCTTCAATAAGCACTTTTAATAAATTAAGGAGTTCATTCCTTAATTAATTGAAACTTGTTTATGGCAACTAAGACTCAATTGATGTCTTATTAATTCAAGTTCACTTGGAGGCATACATGGGAAATTCGAATTCTCTCTCTATCTTTGTGCTCATATTGTTTATCATTAATTAATTATGTGTGGTATATATGTGTTACTGTTTACTTAATTAATTGTCTATATCATGTCATACTCATAAGAATTGTTCCGAACCTATGATCATATATATTACCCTCGGTCATATAGTCATATGCTAAAGTAAATCACTCTAGGGTTAGCTAATCCCTAAAGGACACTTGTAGCACATGGTGACCATGACTAGCCAAGCATCACATAGTATATACTCAAGACTTAATAAAACATAAGTCATGTGGTATTGATACAACACAAGACCCTAAACTTAAGGGTTGATGCACAATCATGGACTTCTTTGAAGACACTTTAGATGCCACATAATATTGGAATAAACGGAAAACTCTGATTTTAGGTGACAATTAGGGGTACTTCCCTAACTTATTTGAAGATGAAGTAAAAAGAGAAAAGATAGGAAATTGAATCATCTTTCATAATATATATCATTTATGTAGAGAAAATTTGTGTAAATGATTATAAAATTATTTTCCATGAAAGTGGGTTTTCAAATTTTCAGCACATCTTAACATATATGTTTGTGTGGATGCAGTAATATATGAGGTAAATGATGTCAATTTGGGATAAAATCTTGCAGACATATAAAGGACATATGGGCCTAGTGCAACACTATTTATTCATAATTTTTCATGAATTATTTTTATTATTATTAATTATTGAAGTCATAAAAGCTTGAAATTAAAACATTATGTGCGGGTGCAAAACTTTAGGGGAAAAACTTAATGAAATCCTTGATTTATAAATATAAGATCGTAGAGCTTGATCTCGTCTAGTGCACCATATAGTTTTATTGGGAAATGGTGATGGAAATCAAAAGTTATATAACAAACAATCGATGTATGTATTTTCGAAAACCGACGTGTGTCATTTAGAAAAATAATTATAAATAAATAAAACATAGTTTTGAAGGAAAAAATTACATATTCAGAATCATAAGATCGTACTCTACAATATCCTAGATTTTCATAAAAAAAATATTGTGTATGTCATAGCAAAACACGCCATCTAAACTGAGCATATTGATAGAGTTGAAAAGACAAGCAATAGCCCTGGTTTATTTGTCCTAGCCAATAGGTTCAGTAGTTCGAAGCTATTTCTGAACCTAATGCCAAACCTTATTCCCGCCAATTATTTTAATTTTAAAATAATGCATATGCGTTATAGCTTATTCATATCGCATAGGTGATATAATGCATATGCGATATGATAAAGCTATAATGCATATGCGTTTTTTCTTAACTAATTTGGTACAAGAGTAAAAAAGAGTAATGGCATCCTTATCCCATTATAGTACCATTTAGACAACGCTATGATGGACACAAATAATTCCTCTTTTTAATGGTGAACGAAGCCATGGGCTGTGCATCCAAGAAAATAGGGCAGTGAACGAAGCCATGGGTTGTGCATCCAAGAAAATAGGGTGGTGAATGAAGCCATGGGTTGTGCATCCAAGAAAATAGGGCGGTGAACGAAGCCATGGGCTGTGCATTCAAGAAAACAATAATTCCTCCCGTCCTTCGATCTATTCAACTTCAAGGGAAAATTTGCAACATTAATAGAGATATTGAAGATTGATTTATGTCAGCGCTGAAAGGACGTTATAAAGTCACGAGAATGCTTGTTTGGTAGCTCTTTTGGATGTAAAAAATCCAGAACGAGTACCGATGGATCAACGTATGCTCTCACTGCAAACCGCTAGTGATGATTCGTCGATAGGTGATAGGTGAATTTAATCAACATTGTTATAGTTATCGTGTTTTTTTAATCGTCATCCTCCTCCTCCTCCTCCCATCATCATCACCCTCATCATCATCATCATCATCATAGTCATCATCCTCATCATCACCATCATTGTTCATCATCATATTCATCGTCACCCTCATCCTCATCATCATCATCATCACCCTCATCCTCATTATCATCATCATGGTCATCATCATCATCATCATCATCATCATCACCCTCATCCTCATCACCATCATCCTCCTCCTCCTCCTCCTCATCCTCATCATCACCCTCATCCTCATCAGCTTCATCATGGTCATCATCATCATCATCACCCTCATCCTCATCATCATCATCATAGTCATCCTCCTCCTCATCATCACCATCATTGTTCATCATCATCACTCTCCTCCTCCTCCTCCTCTTCATCACCCTCATCCTCATCATCATCATCATGGTCATCATCATCATCATCATCACCCTCATCCTCATCATCATCATCATAGTCATCATCCTCCTCCTCATCACCATCATTGTTCATCATCATCTTCATCACCACCCTCATCCTCCTCCTCATCATCACCCTCATCCTCCTCATCATCATCATGGTCATCATCATCACCATCATCATCATCATCACCCTCACCCTCATCATCATCATCATCCTCATCCTCATCCTCATCCTCATCATCTTCATCATCACCCTCATCCTCATCAGCTTCATCATGGTCATCATCATCACCCTCATCATCATCATCATCATCACCCTCATCCTCCTCATCATCATCATAGTCATCATCCTCCTCATCATCACCATCATTATTCATCATCATCACCCTCATCCTCATCCTCCTCCTCCTCCTCCTCATCATCATTCTCATCATCATCATCGCCCTCATCCTCATCATCATCATCATAGTCATCCTCCTCCTCATCATCACCATCATTGTTCATCATCATCTTCATCATCACCCTCATCCTCATCATCATCATCATGGTCATCATCATCATGGTCATCATCATCATCATCATCCTCATCCTCATCCTCATCCTCATCCTCCTCATCCTCATCATATTCGTTATCATCATCATCACCACCATCATCATCCTCATTGTCACCATCGTCATCATCATCAACAACAACACCATCCTCATCATCATCACCATCCTCATCCTCATCCTCATCCTCATCATCATCATCGTCAACCTCATCATCATCATCATCATCACCACCCTCACCCTCATCCTCATCATCATCACCATCATCATCATCCTCATCATCACCATCATCATCACCGCTCTTATCCTCATTAGCATCATCATT
This sequence comes from Pseudotsuga menziesii, assembly GCA_001517045.1. NCBI lineage: Eukaryota > Viridiplantae > Streptophyta > Pinopsida > Pinales > Pinaceae > Pseudotsuga > Pseudotsuga menziesii. The sequence goes on along the minus strand of LPNX010159651.1, from coordinate 264,983 downwards.
GTCATCATAATCACCCTCATCCTCATCCTCATCATCATCATAGTCATCCTCCTCCTCCTCCTCATCATCGTCATCATCATCATCATAATCACCCTCATCGTCGTCATCATCATCATAGTCATCATCCTCCTCCTCCTCGTCATCATCATCATCATTGTTCATCATCATCATCACCATCATCATCCTCATCGTCATCATCGTCATCATCATCACCATCCTCATCATCATCATCATTATCATCCTCCTCCTCCTCCTCCTCATCATCATCATCACCCTCATCCTCATCATCATCATCATGGTCATCATCATCACCCTCATCCTCATCATCATCACCCTCATCCTCATCATCACCATCATTGTTCATCATCATCTTCATCGTCACCCTCATCCTCATCATCATCACCATCCTCATCATCCTCATCCTCATTCTCATCATCCTCATCATCATCACCCTCATCCTCATCATCATCATCATGGTCATCACCATCATCATCATCTTCATCGTCACCCTCATCCTCATCATCATCACCATCCTCATCATCATCATCATCATCGTCATCATCCTCGTCCTCATCCTCATCCTCATCATCATCATCACCCTCATCCTCATCATCTGAAGCATGGTCATCATCATCATCATCATCATCATCATCACCCTCATCCTCATCATCATCATCACCATCATTGTTCATCATCCTCATCATCATCACCATCCTCATCCTCATCCTCATCCTCATCCTCATCATCATCATCACCCTCATCCTCATCATCATCATCATGGTCATCATCATTATCATCATCATCATCATCACCCTCACCCTCATCATCATCATCATAGTCATCATCCTCCTCATCATCACCATCATTGTTCATCATCCTCATCATCATCATCATAGTCATCATCCTCCTCATCATCACCATCATTGTTCATCATCATCTTCATAAGCATAGATAAATGTAAATTGCATATATTCAGTAAGAACTAAATCGCATATGCGATATATCCCATATGCACTAAATAGCATATGCGATATATCGCATATGCGATATATTGGAGGTGTGTTATATTGCATATGCGATATGTGTTGTATACAAAATGTTGGGTTCCGTCCTGTGGGCTAGGTTTACTGTAGCAAAAGACATAATTCGTTTGAACTCGTGCACAGAGAACTGTTCAACGTGCAATTTTTATCATTACTTACATAATTCCACAGTTTTGTATAGGTTTGGGTGGATTTCAATGGGGAATGTACGTAATAGAGGACGAAAGTCAACAAGGAAGGTGCTTACACTAGAAGAAGCAGAAAATAGAAAAGAAAAAAAGAGGGAAGATTCAAGAAATTGTCGGCATTCATTACATGAGCAAATAGTTCCCATTCCCCCTCAACAGATACCTGACGTAGAGGCTGAGGAAGATAATGCAACATTAAAGGAAGCTGGTGATACGGAAGTTGATATTATTGATCCATTAGTAAACGGACAATCTTGTGAAGAGTTCAATAATTATGTTACTCCTGATGCAAATGTGACTCAACAACAACCATGGTCGGTGGTTCAATCTCCTAATTGAAGTTGTGAGCCTGTAGTGCATGTAAACGTCACTCCAGCATTTCAAACGGCAACAAATTTTGCATCAAAACGAAGGAGAACTCCTAAACGTATACAAGTGGATGAGAGCGGATTGACTTCCATGGAAGGTAAGGGTGCTAAACTCACTATCCTTTGTCATTGTTCTCAAATAATGAAACAATATTTTGATAACAAATCCGAAGCCAGTAAATGCCAATTGTTTTTAGCTTTGCTTAAATCTAGAAATATCGCAACTGTTAGAAGAAATTTAGGCATAACAACAATGAAGAATATCGAATCAAGTAATCACATTGTTAAATCTCTTGCTGCTGCATTCACATCGATTGGTAAAAAAACTCGTTCACAAGACTGTAATGTGGCTCGTCGTGTATTGGCTGAATCAATTGTATGTAGATCCACAAGACAACGTCATTTACTTAAATGCACATCACAAATTGTGCCTTTACATCCAAAGACACTTAAAAAATATTCAGTAAGAAGAGACAACCTTGATGTAGAGGGACAAATGGAAACATTATGGGCATTTAGCGGTAGGTTGCCCTGCAAAGACATGAAGTTAGTCGAAGCAGTGAAGGGCCTTGTGCAAACGTTTTGGCATGATAACACTAGGCCTTCTTCTAACACGAAGGATGTGTTAAAACATTGTAGGGGTTCTAGAAACACTGAACCTCATGTTAAACATTATCTTGACATGACACAAACTCAACTGTTCGAGATGTTTAAAGTTGCCCACGTAGAGCTAAGGCTCGGGAAAAGATCTTTTGAAAAATGCAAGCCTTGGTATGTTAGAATCAATACCATCTGGAACACTTGTTGTTGTAGATACCACATAGAGTTTGACCAATATTACCATACATTTGCACATATACGTCATTTTTTGCATCCTAACCATGTGCATGAATGCTCAAGTACAGTACCGCCAATGTCATCCAGAGATTTCATCCATAGCATAATGTGTTCAAGGCAAGATGGGCAGACACATTACTTAAAACAATGTGTAGACGGTTCTTTCAACAATTGTGGTGAGCTATCATTATGGTCTAATTGCATCCATGAAAGTGAAGATCAAGCATTCAGGAATGCAATTGTCAAGAAGCAGAACTATCAGTATGAGACATATCAGCTAAATGATGGGAAAGAAAGAAGGAAGATTAAATTGGTGATTTCACAGGTAAATTGTTGAATATTGACATATTAATATTCATGTACAAATTTTTTTATGTGGTTTATTGACATTAATATTCGTGTACCAGGTGCGAGTATGTGATTTTATTCCAGAGTTTTGTGGAAAGATCCAACCGTACATTCAACATGTCGATATGGCACGGTGGCAAGATGAGCAATTCAGAATATGCCGAGACACCTTCCCTCTTGGAACAATACTATCAGTGGTTGACTTTGCAGAAAATTACATCCTACAACCACAAAATGAAATTCAAAGTCAATACCATCACTCAGAGCAGGTAAGCATAATGGTGCATATCACGTATCGACATGGGCAAGATAGCAATGAAGAGAAACGTGTGATACTGAAAGAAAGTCACTTCTACATAAGTGACGACCGGACCCATGACATCCATTACGTGCAACATTGCTTTAAATTATTCTTTGATCACGTGATAGCTATGGATATACCATTTTATCGTCATTTCCTTCGGTTGGATGGTTGTGTTGGATAGTTCAAGAATGCACGTGTATTTGAATGGTTGTGTTTGTTGCACATAAAATACAAGGTGCCACATGTATGGAACTACTTTGAAACTGGTCATGGAAAAGGAGAGCACAATGGTGCTGGTGCACACATTAAAACTACCCTTCGAAGGGAAGAGATGAAGTTTACAGGTGCTCTCCTTCCAGACGCTGCATCTATAATCAAATGGTGTGCATCTGTCATGGGAGAACAAGCAATAAGGAAACACTTAGTGCGAAGAATATTCTGGGAGGTGACAAATGTGGACCGATCACAAACACATTGGGTGAACACAGTGCATGGAACTCAACAGTTTCATTCAATTAGAAGCTCAGACAACTCGGGCCTACAAATTTGGACAAGATTGAAGGCTTGCTTTTGCAGTTCCTGTAGCATCGGTGAATGGGATGATTGTGAGGATACGGATACCGTTGATACATGGGATCGAGTGACACTTGGCACCAATTTCAACGGGGTTAATGAAATAGACCATTTGGAAGATGATCAGACACATATTTCTACAGACTATGATCAAATATCAAATCTCATACAAGCAGGTACATGAGTAGTACCTAAATAAGAAAATGCATTTATGTATTGTTTACTCGACCTATGTAGAATTTAATTTATGTAGAAATTAGAAATGCAAGACCTTATTTACAAAATGTATTGTTAAATCGACCTATTTCCTTTCACGGGTCAGATATATGCAGTGGTTGCCCCAAAAAATAATGAATGGGGTTCTGACTATTGGTTGGCATGTTGCTTAGAGGGGAAACAAACCATTCTAGAACCTGTTACAGATGATGAAAATATTGAATTCCCAACTGGATCGATGCTTATAAAAGGGGAGTACTTGACACTTGCAGCACAACAGAAAAGGAAGGGTGGGTATGTATATCAAGATTATAGACCGGGAGCTATTGTATACCACTTCACCAACATAGTAGTTGGTATAAACATCAAGCTGTGTACACTTGGTCACAAAAATAGGTCACATGTACGATACTTGCTACCTCATATAGAGCACGAAATATTGATGGACACCATCGGTACCAGAGATGATCCAGATGGCCTACTTGTATGAGTGCATTGTCAGGTGCGTTATTTAACCTTTAAAGTGAATTCTAAAGCATAATTTCAATTATTTAGCCTTACTTTATTCCCAATGTAATAAACATGTGATTGATAGATACCATTCACAGACATAATATTATTCAGAGGATACTGGACATTATAAACACGATCGTACAACCTCAGGTGAGTTATCTATAAATCATGTTTGCACATTTTCATTGGGTTCTTTTTTCTTTGTTATGATGTTACTAATGTCTATCCTTTCATGTGCCTAGGATACAAACACCATCTATGGCACATTGGAGGCGCCAAGAATGGTGTCTTTAGACACCACCAAATAGAGTTCGGAAAATAACAAACTCTCGAGTTGTTGAAATTTACATTTCTTGATGTTTTTAGTTTAATATATACATTTAATTACATTGCCATGTACAAATCAGAAACCAACCAATTTAGTTTAATATATACATTTAATTACATTGCCATGAGATGGAACTAGGGTTTACTTCAACCAATTTAGGGTTTGTAGGGTATGATGTATGTTAGTATGGTATGATGTTAGTATGATGTATGATTATGGTATTGTATGATGTTATTGTATGTTAGTATGGTAAATGTATGGTATGTTATTGTATGATGTTATGTTATATACATTTAATTACATTGCCATGTACAAATAGGAAACCAATTAGGCTTACATGATCACAAATACTTGCATGCACTAATTAGGCTTTCATGAACACCAATTTGCATGCACCAACTAGGGTTGACAAGGTATGAGATGGAACTAGGGTTTAGTGAGCAATCATGCAAGTTAGGAGAGAGAACTAGAAACACATGATCACCAATACTTGCATGAACCAACTAGGCTTTCATGAACACCAATTTACATGAACCAACTAGGGTTGACAAGGTATGAGATGGAACTAGGGTTTAGTGAGCAATTTGCAAGTTAGGAGAGGGAACTAGAAACACATGATCACCAATACTTGCATGCACCAACTAGGCTTTCATGAACACCAATTTGCATGCACCAACTAGGGTTGACAAGGTATGAGATGGAACTAGGGTATAGTGAGCAATTTGAAAGTTAGGAGAGGGAACTAGAAACACATGATCACCAATGCTTGCATGCAGCAACTAGACTTTCATGAACACCAATTTGGATGCACCAACTAGGGTTGACAAGGTATGAGATGGAACTAGGGTTAGTGAGCAATTTGCAAGTTAAGAGAGGGAACTAGAAACACATGGCCATGTACAAATCGGAAACCAACTAGGCTTTCATGAACACCACTTTGCATGCTATCACTAGGGTTGACAAATAATGAGATGGAACTATGGTTTACTTCAACCAATTTAGGGTTTGTAGGGTATGATGTATGTTAGTATGGTATGATGTTAGTATGATGTATGATGTATGGTATTGTATGATGTTATTGTATGTTAGTATGGTAAATGTATGGTATGTTATTGTATGATGTTATGTTATATACATTTAATTACATTGCCATGTACAAATTGGAAACCAACTAGGATTACATGATCACCAATACTTGCATGCACCAACTAGGCTTTCATGAACACCAATTTGTATGCACCAACTAGGGTTGACAATGTATGAGATGGAACTAGGGTTTAGTGAGCAATCATGCAAGTTAAGAGAGGGAACTAGAAACACATGATCACCAATACTTGCATGCACCAACTAGGCTTTCATGAACACCAATTTTCATGCACCAACTAGGGTTGACAAGGTATGAGATGGAACTAGGGTTTAGTGAGCAATCACAC